>PVJA010055111.1:0-11297 GCA_004027025.1 Myocastor coypus | reverse complement strand
TGTGTGTGTGTGTGTGTGTGTGTGTGTGTGTGTGTGTGTGTGTGTCCTGCATGTCTACTGTAAAGGAAGTCTTTGTTCTCCCCAGGGAGAGGCAGAGGTCCCCTCTCCACCCCAATGCCCCACACTGCACTGAGAGGGGTAGGATGAGCAGTTCCTTTGGTTGCCGGGTTTCAAGAGTTCTTCAAGCCTTCTGACAGGGAGAAGGTCGAGGAGCAGAACAGTTGACAACAGAGATGGCCACGGTATGCTTTTATGCTCTGTTATGAGCGCTGTCATGGTGGTCGTTGCTATTGGAGAAATAAGGACGATGAAAAAAAATGACTACAACATCCCCTGTGTAGTTCTAGAGATTGCACGCAACAGAGACACAATTTTTTAAAGAAGACTCCTATCACATGTGACCCAGGGCTGTAATTATTCCTAAATAACTTATTTTTCTTTCCCCAAAGCCCATCTGTGCGAGCCTGATTAAACTCACACGCTTACTTATCTGCATGTTGTTTTCTTTTAGTCTCTTGTGAATGATTTGCTTTACATTTCTTGGGAGAAAAATGAAGCCAAGTTCATACTTTGTCCCAGACTGGTGAGAACAGTCTGAACTTAGGCTTTCTGGGAAGGAACTTTCCAGGACGCTGGGACTCCCGATCTCATGGATGGAGGGTGCGCACACCCCACGGTGGATGTGGTGATGTCTAGAGGTACTGCAGCTTGCTGTGAGTGGGCATGTAGTAGCAGAAGTCTTGAGATGCCACTGGATGTCCTTGAAACGCTGCTGGACATCCGGAGAGGCCGCTGGATGTCCTGAGGTGATGCTGGACTTCCTCTGAATGCCGCAAGACATCCTCAGATGCCGCTGGCCATCCAAGAGTGCCCAAGACAGTGAGGGCCCCAATGCCATAAGTGCTGCTGCATTAAACTCTGTCCTGCGGTCGTTTCCACTTGGTTAGGGTTATGGGAGGAATTCTCACCAGGTACCTCTTGGGAGAGGATGCAGAACTAGCCCTGGCCAGGTGTGTAGGTGTTCACACTCCAGAAGCAGCTTGGAACAGGGAGGACCAGATCAGAGAAGCCGATGGCAAGAGGCACAAATGGTGCGTCCTCAAGCCGTTGGCGCCAACCCCAGTTCAGCTGCGTCGTGTTTCCAGCCTAGATTCTGCCGGTGCTGCTCCAGATCACCTAGGTGAGGCTAGTGCAGAATGTTCCCCTGATTCTGTGACAGTCAGGCCCAGCCTTTGCTAAGGAAACCGACCAGCCAACTTCGACCTGTGTGTAAGAATGGGATGGGCAGGGTCGGGGCAGAGCTGTGTGTACAGCCTTCTCCCCTGGCAAAGTCTCAGCATGGCAGCAGTTCCTGGCCAGGACCTGATTATTGCTTCAGAACTGGAGGTTAATGTTTAGGAAGTGCTTTCATAACAGTGTTAGGCGTGATCTTCCATAGTACAGCTGTATCCTTGGACTTGGCCGGTGTTCCATTAGGAGACCTTTAGCAGCAAAACGCTTCTTGCATGCGGTTTGCCTGCCCCTCCCTCTCTGTAAGAAGTGAAAATGGATGCAAGAAATTCTGAGAGGAACGAAATATGTGTCTGGGTTTTCCTTCTGCCTTAGGATGGGGAATGGCCACTGAGCCTGCCACCAGAAGTGTCCTTTTCTGTGTGTATGTATTTGTTACAGGACTCGTAATGACACTAGGTCTTCCACTAGTATCTTTTGTTTTTTCTTTTTTAGTGTATTTCGGACAGGGTCTACAGGGTCTCACGACATAGGTCGGATTCACAGTGATCCTTCTGTTTACAGCCTCCCAAGCTCTGTGGTCACAGGTGCGTGCCACAATGCCCGGTCTCCGTCGCTTTCTCAGTGTGCCCTGGGGATCAAACCCTAGCCCCTAGAGGTGCTTTTCTGTCTGTTCTTTCCCTCTAGTATCTTGATAGTGTTTGTTGTGTATCATTCTGTATTCACTTGGACTGCGTAAACCTTTTGTCACACACAGTATGGTTTGCTTGGATGGCGGAGGTTTTTGCAGCACCTCTCAGGTTCTGCCCCAGGGCAAGTGACATTTATGCATGTGGTGATTACCCCAGGACCCAGGGATTTTGCAAGGAGCTGACTGGCAGGACAGAGTAGTGATGAGGGGTAGACTGGGCTCCGTTCCTGGTGGAGCATCCCTGTTGTGTTGTGGCTGAGCTTTGCACAAATGCTTCCTAAGCCTAGTGTTGTTCGTGGGTGTGCATGCGCTTCAAACACCAGAAATGTGTTCTTTCACCATGCTGGAGGCAGAGGTTCCTTCCTGCCTCTTCCCGGTGGCTATAGGTGTCCCCTCCCTGGCTTGCGGCCACCCCACCCTGGCCTCTGTCCTTACGGCACTTTCTGAATCAGTTCTTTCTCCTCTAAAGTCATTCACCAGTCGTTAGACCTAGGACTCACTGTGGCCTCAACCTCCTATTCCATCTGCAAAGATTCTTTCCAAATCAGGTCCCATTCCCAGGGACCAGAGGTCAAGAGCTGGCTTATCTTGGCCAGGTGGACAGTTGAACCCAGTACAGGCAGTGTGTGCCGAACTCCCCTTTGGGAGTACTACACCCGGTTGGTCACTGATTAACTCTGGTCCAGTGTGGTGTTCAGTGAACCCACAGGTCCCTTCCCAGATCCTGGGAAACTGGTCGTGGCTCATGGCTGGGGTTCATGAGAAAGGTGCGCTTGCTTGAACCCTTGGGATACAGGCCATGTATTTGAGGGCTTTCTGCGCCTCTGCATTTGTATTGGAGAAAATGGTGGGCACTGAAAAATACCTTGTGGTTTTATGAAGGCTTTGCATCTATGTAAAAATAGCTTTCAGGACCATGTCTTTGTTCGCTGGCTTCATTCGGGGGTACTGAAGTAGGCCACAGTCCTTTTGTGTACCACCACGCACCCAGAGCATCCCAGGCCTCCTCTCGGCCTGACGCTTCTTCCTTCCTTGCACTGCTAGGACCCTGTTCTTGGAGGTTTGTGTCATGCTCCTAGATTCATGTGAGGGTTTAAGAGCTAGTATTGGTGTCAGGGTTTTATAATGTATGAATTCATTAATGCTGGTTCTGTTTGTTTTTGTTTTTTTTTTAATTTTTTAAATGAAGTTTATTATTTGTCAGTTTTAAAAAAAATAAATGGACTTTGTTTTTGAGGAGTTTGGGGTCCGTAGAGACCACATTTCCCTTTTCATGGGTTTATTTGGCAGCGAATGTTGCCATCAACCTATTTTACAGTAGTATTTTAAAATACCTACTCCAAGAGGGCCTTTGTTTACGATTGGGATACAGATAATATAAAAGCCAGCACTGGCTAGGAGGAGTCCATGGCCGTGGCCAGGTTACAGCCTGGCTTGACCCTCCCATTGCAGCTGGTGCCACCTGGATGCCTCTGGCACACAAACCCTGTGACAGTTTAAGTGTCACACTGGCTTCCTCTGTGATTGAACTCACAGCTTCCTTTGTAAGGTGGCTTTGTAAATGATTTTCTTTGGGCCTGGGGATTGGGCTCAGTGGTAGAACAGGTTTGCTTAGCAAGCTGGAAGCTCTGGGCTTGGTCCTTGGCACCAAAACCAAAAGCTAACCCTTCCTTAAAAAAACAGTTCAGCTAAAAAACTACAGTAACATCGAAAAGATTTCTTCTTGGAAGCTTTGCCTTGGAAAAGGCTAACTCATTGAAACAGTTCTGCAGGACCGGGGCTCGGCTCTTAAGACTCATTGCATGACATTAGGAGAGGCTCAGGGGTCTCCTCCAAGGTATTTATTCATCACACCAGGGGCCAGAAGAAGCCAAACTGAGAGATATTTTGCAAAACAGCTTGCCATGGCTCTAGGCACATACCTGCGTATCACGGAAAGGACAGGAACTGGCACCAGTCAGGGGAAGATGGAGGAGACAGTGGTGGGATGTGTGGGCCCTGGGAGACAAGGCGAGCAGAAAGAAGGGCAGTGGCACCAGACTGAGGTCTGCTGTCCCCTTCCATGGCTCTGTCCCAGGCTGAAGGTCTTCAGTTTGCTAATTGCTGTGTTATGTGAAATGGAAGCTGGGTGGGTGGGAGCTGTCTGAAACTCCACCGTTTAAGTCTTAACGTTATGTCAAATTCTAAAAAAGATAGGAGGAATTATTTCTACGAATTTGTATAGCTTACATCATTTTATACGGCCCTCCCTTTTTTTTTGGTACCAAGAATCAAACTCAGGACCTTGCACTTGCCAATCAGGCTCTTGTGCCACTGAGCCATCCTCCTGGCCCAATATGTGGGCACCTTTTGGGTTTATGTCACCACACCTTTCTGTGGTTTCTGTTTCTTTATTTAAAAAATTCAAAATGAATGTTCATCGTATTACTTTATTTGAACAAAATATCATTGAGGTAGCAACAGTTTCACTTTTTAAAAATTTTCTTGGTTGTCACAGGATCTCACTGTGCAGCTCAGACTCCTGGTGATCCTTCTGCGTTCAGCCTTCTCAGCGCTGGGATTCCAAGTGTGCACCACTGTACTGGGACTCTGGCCAGCTCAGCCCGCCCTTGGGGCAGGGCTGGCACAGCATGCGGTGCTTGGGATGGAACCATGCTCCCTGCACGTGCCTTAGCTTAAGTAAGCGGGCACTTAGTCCACTAAGCTATCTTGCCCTAGCCCCTAGTTCTGCACTGGCCCCTAGTGTTGCATTGGAACTCAGGATGTTTTGGTAGTGTGTGTGGGGGGGTCCTCACCTCCCGTGATACCATCGTAGATCAAACCCAGAATTGCCCTGAGCTACATCTGACCTTTTTTAACTTTTTTTTTTTTTTTGCCATTCCTTGCCTTGCCTTGTCTCGCCTGGGCTTGCCACCCCCCTTCTGTCTCTGTCTCTGTCTCTGTCTGTCTGTCTGTCTGTCTTTCTGTCTGTCTGTATTTTTGAGACAGTCTTGCTGTGCAGTCCCAGTTGGCCTTGAGCTCATTTCATAGCCCAGGCTGGCCTTCAACTTGCAACAGTCCGCTTGCCTCAGCCCAGGGCTGGGATTTAGGGCATGGGCCACCACAACCTTTTTTAAGTTTTTATTTTGAGACCAACTCTTGTTACATCACTGGGTTTCCTGGGCTGGGCTCAGAATGTGATCTTCTTGTCTCCCAGCAGAGTTCTTTACTGGGATTACCGGCAGGCACTGACACATCTGGCAACTCCAACCTTTAACAGATAGATTTGTTTGTTAGGAAATGCACTTGGTTTGTGGTAGAGTGCTTACCTAGCACATGCAACATTCTAGGTTTGATTCCCAGCACTGATAGATAGATAGATAGATAGATAGATAGATAGATAGATAGATAGATAGATAAAAATTGTGTTTGAAACATTTTAAGTTTTTAAAATGCATTTGAGTGATTTAAGAATGTGGGAGTGTAGCTCTCAGGCTTGCGCTGGCTGCTGCTGCGTTCTGGCCTAGGCTTGGGCTTCCTCTCCGCAGAGCAGCTCGTACAGGTGCTGGGCACCTGGAGGAAGGTGACAGCAGGGATGCAACTGGTGGTTATCACACCCTATGGGTGGGGCACTGAGGCCAGTGGCTGGTCCCTTCCTCAGGGCTCAAGAACTGCTCCCGGTGCGCAATGTGTGCGTCCTGGCGGGGAGGGGGTCTGAGAGCTGCATCCCGGCCCCAGAGCCCTATGTTGTAAACATCAGAGGGAGCTCTGTCTGGGTTCATCTGTCCCAGGGAGGAGGTTAGTGCACTGCTGCGCACTGCAGCTCCCCAGCACTTCTTTAACTGCTCCAACCGCTTTACGGTATCTCCTTGGCTGACTTTATTTTTTTATTTCTATGCATTTGGTATAGGTGCTGACGCACACAGCCTGGACTTGCAGTGATCCACCTGTTTTCAGGCTGCCCAGTGCTGTGAGTATGGGTGCACACCACCACGCCTGATCTCTGTGGCTGGCTCAGTGCGCCCAAGGGCTGAACAGTGTGGCACGTATTGCTGGGATTGAACCCCAGCCCCGGCGCTTGCCTAAGCAGGCACTTAGTCCACCGAGCTTAGCTATCTCACCGGCCCTCCTTGGCCTGCCTGCTTTAACGTTGTTGATCCGTTTGAGTGATCTGGCACACACACGTCCATGCAGGGATAGCACATGACAGGCACTAGGTGCCTGTTACTGGGACTGTGGGCACCAGGGCAGAGATGAGCCATGCCCAGCCTTCTCTGTATGGCTCCCACAGGGACCCTTGAGGCCCCCCCCCAGCACTCCAGAGAAGGGGCACACTAGAAAGAGGGATGCTCCTTCCTGTTTATGGGGGGGGGGGTCAGGGAGGTAAATCCAGGCAGCAAAAGCACATTCCCAGGGGACATGGTTTAGGTGTTTCTGTGTGGTTTTTGTAGTAAAGGACATTGAACCCAGGGAGCCTTGTGATGTGCACCCCAGCCGTAATATCTTTCTGCATTTAGTTTTTGTTTCTGCTGAGGTAGGGTCTTCCTAAGGTGCTCAGGCTGACCTTGCTTGAGCTTTGGCTTCGCCTGCGGACCCCAGCCTTCCAAGGAGCTGGGGCTGTGGGCTCCCCTCAGCATGTCTGGTTTTGTTGTTTGTTCCTTTCCACATAAATTCCAGACGTGGTGCTGTCACTTTGTTGGCGTTCCCAGCTCCTGCTGCGTTTCATACAACGATCTTCCATTTCTTGGTGGTTACTGAGCACCTACGTGGTGAAGGGTCCCCCCGGTGTCCGTCTTCCCCTCAGCATTTTGGAGAAATAATGTCACATCACGGCTGCTGGGGGGATGGCGAGGCTTCTCGTTCCTAGGCTGTCTCTCTACCCTGGTTGTTGGCTGTCAGGAATATCGCAGTCCTTGGCTGTTTCTTTCTGTGGTAGGGCAAAGAGATCCCCTGGGATTACTACGATTTTTCAGGTCTCCTCACATATCCCATCTCTTTGATTATGATAAAATTCACGTAATCCCTGTTGGCCATCCTGCGTGAGCTTTGTACCCATTAACCGACCCATTGCCCCTTATACCTTGGCCCAACATCCTGCTGTCTCTGTCTGCCTGTTCCAAACACCACATCAAAGTAAAATCATGCCACACTGGTCCTGGAATGTGTGGCTTAATTCTCTGCACATATTCTTTAGTTCCTCGTCCATATTGCAGTGTATGTAAAAATGCCATCAAACATTTTGCATGTGGTACCCACTTTACATACCATACCATGTGCATCATGAAGATGTTTCCCATATGATGTCTCCCCATGCACACGTTTGTTTCCACATTTGGCTTCCAAGGCTAGAGTCATGGCTGTGTGTAGCCTCATGCTTTGGTCAAGGCCTTGCTCCTGTCTAAGTCAGGCCAGGGCATGGTAGCCAGGTTTTGTGGAACAACATGGGTGAGGCTGGGAGCTTTATTAAACAGAGAGGTTTACTGAGCTCACAGCCACGGAGGTCTGCAGCTTGGTGATGGCCTCTGCTCATCTCTGGCGCTGGCCTTCTGGCAGATGGCCTTACAGTTGCTAGGAGCTGTGTGAGAAGGGGAGATCACGTGATGAGGCCAGAAGTGTGAGGGGTGTGGGCCAGGTTGCAGCGCAGTGCACCCTCCTGACCTCCTGACCTCCCAGTGAGGCTGCACCTCCTCAAGGTCCCTGCACTTCTGAGCGCATCATGCCAGGGACCAAGTCTCCAGCACTCGGTCTTCTCGGGACACAGGGAGACCACATCCAGACTGGAACACCAAGCCTGGCTATCCTCTTCTCTGCCCATCCATCCGTGTCTCTCTCACCTGTGTGACTGGCATTTGTTTATGGACCTTGGGATCTGAGTCAGGTGCCCTGGTCAAAGAAAGGTGTGTATTAAAGTAGGTGTCCAGGGCTGTGGAGCTAGCTCGGAGGCATAGGCACCTGCCTGGCAAGCGCAAGGTCCCAAGTGCCATCGCTGGTACAGCCAGCTGTGCCAGCCACTCGAACCAGGCGTGGTGGTGCATGCCTATAATTCCAGTGCTGGGGAGGCCAAGATGAGAGGATCACTGTAAGTCCAATCTGCATAGCAAGACCCTGCATCAAAAGAATAAGAAATAAAATACAACAAATACATAAAGTAGGTTACCTGACGAGCCAACACCTGTTGGTCCTGTAGGCTTGTTGTTCTGTGGGATACAGAGCCCTTTTATTTTCAGGAACATGGCTTCGGACTTGTCTCTGTAGATACACCATCATGGAGTAACTTACAAAACCCACGACCCCCACTTCCTGTCTGAAATGAGACCCATCACAGCCACAGGAAGATCAAGGACTGAGAGAGTCACTGCCCCAGTTCTGACTGGATCTTTCTGGTTCTCCCACTAACCTTTGGTAACTGGAATGAAATCAGTGTGAATCATTCCCCCGTGGGTGAGAGAAACCTGTGAAACGTGGCCGTTGTTTGATTCGTGGGAGTGTGTGGCTTTGTGGCGTTTCCGCTTAACAAGGAAGCCTTCCAACACGAAGGTCAAGAAGAATTCAGCTGCGTCTTCTGTTCCCCCAAAATTGAGCATTTTTACAGAAAATAGACAGAGAGACGTGATGGCAAATGAGGGTATAACTGTTGACCCAACGAGGGCAAGCTCTTGTTTCCCTGCACATTTGCTGGCGAACTTTGTAGGCCTGAAGCCACCCTATGTAAGGTTGGTGGGGAAGAAGGTGCCCCGCACGGTGTGGCCTGGTTTCCTACCCCAGTTCTTGTGTCGGGGGCTCCTGCGTGACCTTCAGGAACGGACGGAGGAGGCCTCCAGCTGTCTCCACTCCAAAGCGCTTCCTTGTCTGAGGTGGTGCCTTTCTTCTGACACAGCTTTCAGTTACCTGCACTGTCCATTCTAGTGAGAGACCCTGGAGAAGCAGAGGATGCTATGTGTGATTTCTCAGGAGTCTGAAGAGGCAGTAACTGCGTAGGGTTGGTATGAGCTTCCCTTGGATTTTGATTGATTGATTGATTGATTGATTGATTGATTGATTGTTGATTTATTGAGACAGGGTCTTTGTCTGCAGTGCAGGCTGGCGTTGAGCTCATATGTAGCCCTGGCTGGTTTCAAATTTAGAAAGATTCTCCTGCTTCAGCCTCCCGAGTGCTGGGATTACAGGCATGCACCACCACACCTGGCCTGCTCTTGGATTTGGAAATTTGCTTGAATTAAAGTTTCCAAACTGAAGTCCCCACCTATCCTGGTTCTGTGCTCTTCTTTATAAGAACAGGATCTCTGGGAACCTACTTTTCTGGCCATCCCGACCTTAGAGGGTAGGAATCATTTTAGAGGCCAACTTCTGAAGAATCCATGAGATGTGGGATTTAGCTACAAAGGAGTCTTAAAGGGTCCACCTCTGAGGCGCAAGAGTTTGTAAGAAAAAAAAAATTGAAGACAAATGTAACCAGGGAAGATAAGGTAGGGGCTGATGAGTTGTTGCTTTAAATGATTCTAGTCTTCCCTCCTTGGATTTAGTACATGCATATCAACGATTATAACAGCGTAACTTGTAGTAGCTAGATCTGTCCACCAGCGGAGAATGGGCAAGGAAAGTGGTGCTCACACACAGCGGAGTACTACTTAGCCATGAAGATAAACTTGAGGCATTTGGAAGTAAATGGGTGCAACGCAGGAACATAGTGTACACTGAAATAATTCAGGCACTCCTGATTACATCGCACATGGTTACTCTTGTGTGAGAAGCTCATACACGTCCACACACACATGAAGAGCAAAGCAGGAGGTAGGAAAAGCGGAAGCGGGGAGGGGGCCAAACCATTCCCCAGCTTAGCGTTCATCTGTATGCCAATTTACTTTAATGTATGCCTCCAGTTTCTTAGTTCACCGAAAAGAAAGTTTTTGTGCTGCTGTCTACTCCTTGGAAGGGAATCTTTCTGTTTTGTACTCTGAATAGCTGCTTTGGAGGTCATGGTACAGTGGATCAACTATTGTCAGTCTCTGTTTTTCTTTAATGAAATTTTATTTATTTATTTTTTTATATGTATTTGGTACCAGGTCTTGCAGCCTGGACTCATGGTGATGCTCCTGTTTTCAGCCTCCCCAGCGTGGGGATCACAAGCATGTGCCACAGTGCATGCCCGGTCTCTGTAGCTGGCTCAGTGCCCCCATGGGGGTGTGGCCATTGCGGCATGTGATGCCAGGGATCAAAGCTAGGTCCCTGTGCTTGCCAAGCAGGAGTTTAGATCACTAAGCCATCTCTCCAGTGCAGAAATTGTATTTTTTCGTGAATTAAAAATGTAAAGATCTCTCCTTGGCATCAGTTGCTGTAGAACCTTGAATTGGCCACCTGCCAACCTGCCTGCCCGCCCACCTGCCTGTGTTGCTTGCTTCTTTCTTTCTTTCTTTCTTTCTTTCTTTCTTTCTTTCTTTCTTTCTTTCTTTCTTTCCTCCCATCTCCCTCTCTCTTCCTGCTTTGGTTTGCGGGGGATGGAATCTAAAACCTTGATGCATGGTAGGCCAGCCCTGAGCTCTAGCCAACTCCCCTTTTTATTGTTTATCTCCAACTGTTACGAATCACCTCAACCCTTCCTGGTTTCTCCAGCTGCCGTTCCTCCAGAGGCCACCTCCTGTATGTCTGTCCTTGAGTGGCATCTATAGGGTGTTGGTTCTGGGACCCTGCTGGGTACCAGACTCCTTAGAAGATGTGTGAGTCCCTCACACAGCGTTCATCCTGGTTCACAGACCGCACATCCGTCTTCCATGGTCTTGAGGTCACATCCAGGTGACTTGCAGCACCAATGCGATCTAAGAGGTGCATGAGTGGAGGTTACACGGGGATAAGGCCAGGAGGCAAGGTCTCTGCACTTACTTGGCTGCCCCTGTGGGTGGGAGCCCAGAGCCCCACGGCCCCACTGTGCCCTGCCTGGCAGCATGGTGCTTGAGTGCTTGAGTTCCCAACCTTCCTTTTCAAACTGCAGTGTGGCCAGCAGGACAGAGGGGCCAGGGCCTCAGAGGTTTCTATAATAAACTTGGGGTGAAGTCAGGTAAGATGGCGTAAATGTAGGTCTAAGCTAAGCTTCCCTGGGGCCTAAGAAATCGCGCAAATCCATTCTCCTTGTAGTCGCCGGGGTGGAGTAGCTCTTTCCTTTTATAGAAACTGCACCTGAGCCCTCTGGGAGCTGCCCATTGTGGGCGGCAAGGCATTTGGAGGAGGGGCCCCCAGCAGGTACACCCTGTCTCCTCCAGCAGCGTGAGCCCTGCCCACTTTACAGGGCCTTGCTCAGTTCTGGCAAATGAGATGAAAGGGAATCCTCATAGCCTGTGTACTTGCTCGCTCACGATGTCCGTCCATGTCTCTCCCCTCCCTCTCCCCCTCCCCCTCCTCCCCC
>PVJA010055110.1:0-11304 GCA_004027025.1 Myocastor coypus | reverse complement strand
TCTTTATTTGTTTATTCACTCATTTTTATGGCTGGCTCAGCCCACCCCGAGGGCAGGGCTGGTGCAGCATGTGGTGCCGGGGAATTGAACTGTGGTCCCTGAAGCCGCCCAAACTATCCCAAGCAGGCGCTTTAGACCACTGAGCCATCCCGCCGGGCCCTGTTTCCCTATTCTTATGCTGAAGATACAGGTATATTTGTTGCATGCTAATTTCAGATGTGTGTGAGAGAATGAATTTAATAGTGTATATAGTCACTCAGGGAGCAAGTTAGAAAGGAAAATAACATTTACTAAAAAATACTATATGCCAG
The DNA here is from genome assembly GCA_004027025.1 of Myocastor coypus. Lineage (NCBI taxonomy): Eukaryota > Metazoa > Chordata > Mammalia > Rodentia > Myocastoridae > Myocastor > Myocastor coypus. Next base: position 10,993 of record PVJA010055110.1, on the reverse strand, counting down.
CCACTGTACTAGAGCTTTACTTGCTTTTCTTTTTCTGCAGTACTTAGGATGGGACCCAGAACTCTGATGCCAAGTTATATCCCTAGTCCTTTTAAATTCTGAGATAAAAAGGGAGTCTCAGTTTCCTAGGCTGGGCTTGAAGATGTGATCTTCCTGCCTGCTTCCAATGCCACTTAAATTGGAAATTGGCTTATAATCCCAGCTACTTGGGAGGCTGAGGAAAGAGGATGGCAAATTGCAGGGTAGCTTGGGCAACTTAGTGAGACCTTGTCATAAGATAAGAAATCAAAATGTAACCCCATGATAGAGAGCCCCTGGTAATGATCTTGGATACTGCAGCAGAACAGAAAAAGGGAGGAGAAAGAGAGGAAGGGTTTATTACTTGGAGCAAGTAAAGAAAGTCTGGGGAGAAATTTCCCCAAGAAAGGGGCTTTTAGTTGGGAAATACTACAGGAAAGACCACATACAGAGGTAGGCACATTCTTGAGCTTGCTCAGTTCCATGTCCTGGGGCTCCATCCTGTGATCAAACAGTGGCCCATGGGGAATGCCTGGGGGGGAGCATTCTGCACAAGAGCTAGCAAAGTTTGATCTAGTTTATCTAAAAGGGGTGGGGCAAGGTGATTAAAATTTTGGCTGACTCCTTATAACTTTCTCTGGAAGGTCTCATTTGACAGAAAAGTAACCAAAGGGATATCTTACAGTCCATAAAGTGGGTAGCAGCTCCTTCCTGCAATTATATGTGATTGTCCTTGAAACTGTCCGTCTAAATGCTACCAGCACGCTATGGCCAGCCATACTGCCCAGTATGCACCAGATCTCGTCTAAATCCTACCAGTTAACAACATGAATTTTGGAGTGATACAAATACTCATTCCATAGCAAGGTACAAATGCAAGGCCTCTGAGGTCATGATAGCTGAACAAGAACCAATTTTCAAATCTTCCAATTTTATTTAACAGAATTTCCTAAAACACAATTTGTCTGAGCACTTATGTCCAGTTTTCATTTTTCCTTTCTTTGTTGTTTTTTGGAGACAGGGTCTTGTGATGTAGATCAGGCTGGCCTCTTATTTGAGGCAACCCTGCCTCAGCCTCCCAGAGCGCTGGATTACAGGTGTTCACCATGAGGCGCTGTTCAGCTTTAGTTTTCCTTTCTTACTTGTTCTTTGAAATCTCTCACTTGTGACCTTTAGAAGGACAGAAGACTTTCTGTGGTGCTTTGGTCCAAGGTATAAAACAAAGTGCCAGTTTGAGATATTCATCTCCAGAAATGTTAATTCAAGGCCCTGTAATCTAATCCTTACTCATCCCACAAGGAGATGGATTTCTAATACATTTCTATATTTAATAATAATAATAATAATATGGACTACTCTCTTTTTCTTTATTTTGTATGTACATTGCAATTATAATTCAGTTCAGAGGAACTTTTTATATTTGGAACCTTATGGCTACAAGGGATTAAAAATAATTTATACTTGTGGGCATATTTTTGCTACAGAGAAATTCAATGTCACAATAAAATTTTGAGTATAAAATATATTACAGTAGCATAAAGATCTGGTGCAAGAATGTAAAGGATACTCAATTTCAAGGAGAAAAATGGAACAATATAAATTTTTTGAGGGTGTAGGTTTTATATTTTATTTTACTTTAAAGTGTTTGATGCAGGGCTTCAAATTAATTATCTTTTTTTTTTTTTTTTTTTTTAAGTACAGGGTCCATAGGTTCTCACTACATAGATTAGACTTGTAGTGATTCTTCTGTTTTCAGCCTCCCAAGTGCTAGAATTGAGCATTGCCATGCCCAGAGTCAGTCACCATCTCAGTGTGCTCCAGGGGTGGGGCCAGTGTGGCATGCCAGTGGATTAAACCAGTCCTTACACCTGCCTGAACAATTGCGTTAGTCTGCTAAGCTATCTGGCTGGCCCTTAAATTCAATCCTTATTTTTTATTTTTTAAAAATATATTTAAGAGTGATAACAAGTTTTATTTTAACATATCAATGTTTATAGTATCTTAGAAATTAAATTTTTTGCATCCATTTCATGATGATAAAAATGTCAAAATGTATGAAGGAGTATATGTCTTCTCAAAATTATTTTAGAAGTTTGTGAATAAAAACTGGAAGACTCTGGGGCCCGACGGGATGGCTCAGTGGTCTAAAGCGCCTGCTTGGAAAGCTTGGGCGGCTTCAGGGACCGCGGTTTGATCCCCGGCACCACATGCTGCGCCAGCCCTGCCATTGGGGCGGGCTGAGCTGGCCATAAAAATGAGTGAATAAACAAATAAAGGTTCTGAAACAAGAAAAAACAAAAAAACTGGAAGACTGTTGGGTGTCTAACCTTAATGTTCTGGTAGGCTTGAACAGGAGGATCACAGGTTCAAGCTCAGCCTGGGTAACTTAGTGAGACCACTGTCTGAAAATTAAAATAGAACAAAACAAAACAAAAAAGGCCTGGGATGTAGCTCAGTTCAAAGGCCCCGGATTCAATTTGCTGTGGTAAAAACAAAGTCTCTTGTGGTTATTGTAAAGCTTAGGGATAAATCATCATGCAAAGAATTTGGGAGAGTGGTCAATTATGGCTACTACTGTCTGAGACACTGAGTCTTAATGTTAATTAGGACTTCTTTTTTCCTTTGGTATGTAGTCCAGGGCATGTGTTGCTCTCTGTGCTTTAGTTTCATTGTCTACACCAAGAAAAACAAAGTCAGTTGGTACAGGAAATTAGATGAACATGATTATACTTCACATAATTAGTGTCAATGACTTTCACAGTGATGGAAATTTTATAAGCTCTGTAAGTCAAAGTAGATAGCAGCTACTCCAAAAAGCTTATCAAGCATTCTAAGCATTTAGCATTATAATGTGAAAAGGAAATGTGCTTGAGTGAAAGACCATCCCAGGCACTGAGTACCATACATTACTATTTGCATTTCCCCATCCATGATGCACTTAAAATCCTTTTGGACATTTTCCTAGAAGTTAAGCTTTAAGATAAAAAAGTAGAAAACAGAGCCAGGGGTGTGGTTCAGAGACAACCCCTGGCCTACAATGCAGGAGGCCGTGGGTTTTATCCTGGGCAGGTGTGGGGAAAGTAGGAAAGCGCTCCCCGAGATGTCACTACTTCTTAAATGTTTAGAGGAAGTTTCTGTATTGGATTTTTCATTCTACCATATCGTGTAGTGACTGAGAACAGGGCATTTATAATCAGTCTTGGATCCACAGCGGATAATGACAGGCATCTGAGGTAAACTGCAAGACAACTGATATCATCCCCTCCTTAGCTTTTTCCAATTATATGTGGAAAAACATGCTTTAATCATCAGCCTGTGCATTGATTTGCGTCCCCATAACCATGCTGAGGATCTAGTCAGGTAAAAAGTGAACTCCTAATTAAGGTTGCCTTCCCTTGGCAGTGTTCTGAGCCGACCAGAAGGTCTCCGAGCAGCCTAAAAGCTCTTAGGAATTAGAATTGTCTGGAGCAGCAGAAACTGGAAATAGGAAACTAAGTTGATAGGTTGGAGAAAGGATAGAAAGTGGAAAACGACGAGAGAGCCAGGCCCAAGGGTGGGAAGCGGGAAATGGCTTCCCTGGCCCACCCCCGGCCCTCCAGGCTCGACCCCCTGCTGCGGAACCTGCCCGCCGGCCCCCGCCCCCGCCCCCGTCCCCGTCGGCCCCCGCCCCCACCGGTCCGCCCCCGCCCAGCCCCGCCCCTGCGCCGGGCTGCCTTGCACCTGCCCCGCCCCCCTCCCGGCGCGAGAGCGGCGCGGGGAATACGACCTGGGAGCTGAGGGAGACGGTGGGGCGCGGGCGGGTGCAGGGAGGAGTCCCGGGTACGCGGGAGAAAAGACTACATCTCCCAGGCCGCCATGCTTTCCAGCTGGAGTCCTACAGCGCCAGCTGCTCCCCAGTTTCCGTAGGGAAGCGCCGGGTTACCTCAGCTATTGTGTGGCCCAGTGCTTCCCGCTCCGGTGTCCATGGAGGGAGGCTGCTTTTCTTTAAGGCCCTCACTTAACCCTTCCGGCACCTAACCCGACACAGGACGGATCCCTCAGACTAGGCAGAAGCTCGCAAGCCGGCGGGCTCTGGTAAGGAACCTCTGGAGTACAAGGAAGATAGCTGAAGGACGAGCCTAAGAGCTCTGGCTTGGCTTCGCAGTCTCTTTGGGCTGGGGTGGAAGCGCTGGCTTTAAGAAGGGGGAGGGGACGGCAATCCGGGTGGCCCGCGGAGTTTAGCGAGGAAATCTTCAGCTAGCTCCAGAGCTGGAAGTGCTGAGAGGCGGCTCCCAGCCCCAGCCTTCACCCCCGCCTACACCCTGGGCGGGCCCAAGTGTCACGTTTACCAGAGCCCAGGAAGAATCCCTCAGGTCTGTAGAGGCGAGCCGGCCTGCGGTTTTTTGCTGTGATGCGGAGGGGATTTGCTGCTTCCTAGGCAGTATACTGCCGGGATCGGACTGCAGTAGTGAGCCATCCCTGCCACCTGAAGCCACCACCAGGCCGTGCGAGCTTCGCCCGCACCAGCGAGCGCTCCCCAGGAATCTCACTGGAACAGGTACCTGTCCTCCGAAAAGAGAGAGGCCAAGAGTTAATTTAAGCGGGTTCTGCGCTCAGTCAACCACCTTTATTTCCCCTGTTGTGCCACTGATGCTCTTGGCCTTTGTGTCTTTTCTCTCTCTCCCAACCCCTGTCTTCAGAAACATGGGGCATCCCCCGCTGGAGTTCAGCGACTGCTACCTGGACAGCCCCGATTTCCGAGAGAGGCTCAAGTGTTATGAGCAGGAGCTTGAGAGGACCAATAAATTCATCAAAGACGTGATCAAAGATGGTAACGCTCTTATCAACGCTATGAAAAGTAAGTACAAGGCTTTCCAAGAACTGTTTTTTCCAGAGGCTCTTGCTTTTCAACTTTTCCACACCATAAAGGGCAAGGGCAGAGTAGGAGTAACTCTCAGCCCAGGTCTCTAACGCTAAAGGGTTTCTGATCCTTCAGTAGAAGGGGAAAGTGGTGCATACAACCAGAACTTTGGGCCTTTCCCTTTAATAGCTTTGACCTTAAAAGACGATTTGCAGGTGTGCCCATGACCCTCTTACTCAGCAATTAACCCTTACTTAGTAGATGGTTGCTCAAAAGGACAGTCTGCGTGGAGTATCACATGGCTGGGACATTGGAAATTAACCTCAGAAACTTTAGAAGTGATTTTGTGTCAACCTTTGATTGCCACAGATAAATGTGGGGATAGTAAACAAATTCCCCATGTCCAGTTATTGTCTAAGGTAAGTACCATTGTCCTAGTGATTTTTTTTTCCTTTAACATATTTAGCTATTGCTAAGTCAAGGTCATTCCAAGCTCAGAATTATGGGCTGGCTTCACTTACTGCTGAATTCTGCTTAAGTGTGGAACAAAGGCTTGCCTAGTGCTTGGCATAAGAAGCCCAGTCCTCAGGGAGTAAGATAGAGGGCCAGGATTGATGGCTATTTCACCCAGCATGGCTTTTCCACTGGTTAATGTGGATGCAGCTGCGGGACTGTACTCTCCTCTCCCTCTCTGTGTGGAAGTTTTATTTCTGTTGATTGGCGTGAGGCTTGATGTAAAAAACAGATTAATAAATATCCCTTTGAGCATGCAAGCAAGCCAAGCCTTTGTGCCAAAGTATATGCCCTAAAGAATAGAGGGTAATGATCGAATGGAATGATAATTATTTCTTTTTTTGGCTGAAAAATAATTTTGGAAAATAAAGTCCCTGGTGAATATGTCCCTTTATGCTTATAACTTTGTTCCAAGTGAATTCATGCCCAAAACACTGTCTAGATTCAGTTGAGGGACTTGTTTAAGATAGATGCAGCCAATTCAGAGTAGGGAGAAAGGCTTAGGAACTTCTGTGCAGTCATTGGTAACTGCTATCAGTTTGTATTTGTTGTGCAGCTCTTCCATATGTCCCTGGAATTGTGCTTCTCTTATACACATTGTCTGTGCACTTTTGGTCCGAATCTGTAAACTGTTCAGGTTCCTGCAGGTCATTTGACTGAGTTGGATTATTTAATAGTTGATCCTAATATGGCCCAATTAACTGTAAATTCCTGATAGAACCTTATCCATATGAAGTGTTTGAAAAGCTGATCCTTAGAGACATATAGGCCAGGCTTTGGGGTGTGTCTCCACTTAAACAAGGTCCTTGAGATACTAAGGATATGTAGGTTATGTTACAGAAATAGACGGGGCTTCAGTAGAGGGAGAAGGGGAAATGTTTGGGCTTGGTGAAATGGATGGTTAAACTGCATAAAAACAGGATCAGCTAAGGCATATCAAAGAGGTTAAATATGTAAGGAAAAATACAGTAAAATGGGGGAGGGGCAAATGTTTTGTAAGCTACAAGGGAGTACTTTAGTAATTTTTATTTCTTTTCTAAGACTAAAAGGGGCAGGGAGTCAGCAATCATGAACCTAAAACCATTGAACTTGGACAAAAGATCCGAAGATATTTTAGGCCCAGAGTCTCTTGTTTGGAGTATACATAGAAAGCTAAAAACAGAATGAGTAGGAACTAAAATCCAGCAGTAAACCCTGCTCGGTTTCTTTAAGTTGTGTAGATTCTAAATACTTGAGTAGCTGAAGGCAGAGGTAGCATGTTTCCCACTGTTTCAACCACAGTAATGTTTATACAGAACTCCCACTTGCCAGCTGGGTCACTTTCTGAGAAGAGGTAGGGTGGATGCAAAACAAAGGTGTGCTCTTTCTTTGTGTGGAGGAAAAAGTAAAAGACAACAATGGAATTAGGGTGAGAACATTTGGGTGAAAGTCTTAGCTTTCCCACCTTGGGATCTGACATAAACTGCTCATTTTTATCTGCAAAATGAGAGTAATTAAAGCATTAAAAAAATTTTATAGAGGAAGAAATGTCAGCTGTCTGAATTTGATTATTGTACACTGCATGCAAATTGTCAAATTAGGACACTATACCTCACAAAATTGGTGCAATTAAAATGATGGTAATTGTATCTACCCCCAGTTATAAGGCTCAGATGAATTAATTGATTCTGAAAGTTTTTGTGTGTGTGAAAATGGCTAAATACAGCCATTGCAGATAATATATCTTTGAGTCATTAATATCTGTTGGAGAATACACAGTTTTTTTAGTAGATTTCAGAAAGGAAATGCATAAGCAGAAGTCATTGGAAACAGAGCCTCTTTTTTTGGGTCTGTTATCTTATTGGGAAATGTTTCCCTTACATTGGCAAGTCTCAGTAATGAGTTTTGTAGTCATGTGCACGGATCCATCTTGGAACCAGGAGTCAGGTATTAAAAGACATTTTTATTTGACAAATTAATTTGACCATCAAATAGCTGTTTGTAGGAGTCAGTGAGATGTAGTATGCTATGCTGTGCTGCAGAAAACAGCAGAAGTTTTTCTTAAAGTTAATTCAGGTGGAACTTGATTTCTACATTTTAAATTGCTTATGTGGCTTTGTACAGAAATCTAAATGAAGCTTGAGTTACAACTGTGTGTGATGTTAATTCATGAAATGTAGATCCTGTTTGAGGATTTACATTTACTTAGCTCTTTATGGAATTAACTAATAATATGAATGATATTCAACTTGTCTCCCTGTAGGAAATGGTTGATGTCCCCATCCCCCATTAAATGTGATCTGGTTATAAGTTTGGGAAAATGAGATGATTCTACTTTAAACAAGTGGAGCCAGGTTTGCTCTTGCATGAATGTAATGCTAGCACTTTGGGAGGCTGAGGCAGGAAGATCACAATTTCAAGCCCAGCTTGGACAATTTAATGATTTATTGAGATCTTGTCTTAAAAAATCAAATGGTAGGAGATGTTGCTCCGTGCAGAGGCCACGGGTTTAATGCTTACTGCTGAAAAAGGCCCAAAACTAATAGGAAAAAAAAACATTGTTCTGAAAGTTAACTCCATTGCCCATTTTCTGTCCTTTATTTTTATGCTGGCAGTTTAAGTCCTTGATATTTCTTGAATATCTGCCAAGCATCAGGGAAGCATACTGTTCAAAATAAGTGATGCAGCCTCACACTTACATGCCATGGCAACATGGAACACATAATGGATGTTATATGTAGTGTACCAAACATGTGACATTCATTGAGTAAATACTTGTGCATGTAGCTTTGCTTAGGTCATTGTTGGGAGGGCTGTTGAGACAGCTACAGTGAGTCACAGATAAATATCGGCCTCAAGAAGGTCCTGGGGTAATAAAGGAAACAGGACGTGGCTAGAAATCACTGTTTTGTAGTATAGTAGATACAGATCAGAGGCTAAGAGCAAGGAGGGCAGCAAGATGGTGATGGTATGTGACATTACAGGAAGTGCTCATTTCCCAATAGGATGGATTGGGGAAAACAAAGAGGAGATTACTATTGGAGTTAGACAAAATGATAGCACTTGTTCTTTTCTTAGCTGTTTTCATGTGACAGGCATTATGTGATAAGGTTCATTAATATTTTGTGGCTTTGAGAATCAAGCCTATGGTCTTAAACATAATGAGGTAAGCGCTCAACCACTGAGCCACATCACCAACCTGATGAAGTTTATTGGTCCCTCTTCTATAGATGAGAAAATAATAACTCAGAGGAGTGAAGTAACTTCTGCTTTAGTAAGCCCAAGAGTCTGAATCAGAACTTAGATTTGACTTTGAAAGTTCTGCTTATTTTACAGTATGACACTGTGTTCAGGATAGGGCATTTTATAGGAGGAATGAAACAAAGATTGTAAATGGACAACATACAATTTAGGCCATCTGAGATACAAGCTACACAAAGGGAAGTTTGGGAAATGAGGTTGAAACGCAAGGTTGAGACCTGAGCATATAGGACCTGTTACGAATTTCAGACTTCATAGGCAAGGTGTCTTACAAGGTTTTTGGTTAGACAAGAGCATTGTTTGAGGTGTATTTTAAAAAGATTAATTTCAGAATACTGTGTAAACTGTTAGAAGTCTCACAGAAGTTTGTGTGATTTTTTTTTTGATAGTACAAGTTTATATACTTTTAAAATATGGCTCCTGGTCAGCTAAACTTTTCTAGATAGGGCCCTATATTACCTACTTTAGAACTTGAGGGTCTTGCAATCAGTCTCTGACAACCACTCAACTATGTCATTGTTGAGAAAGCAGGCAATGAGAATGAGAAAAAAATGAGTCACTAAATCTGACACTGAGTTGTCCATTTCACCTATCATAAAATATTTTTTCCTTGCAATTTTCTTGCCCATTTACAAATGGAGGGACTAGGGGCATCAGTGGTAAAACCACTTGCTTAGCTCATTTGAGGCTCTGGGTTGGTCAATCTGTCCATCTGTCTATCCATCCCTGAACCATTCTCAGGTTGGCTGGTGAGGGAAATATATAGAAATAGGTAGCAGGTTGAGCTTGCTCTACCAGTTATACTTTGCTGACCTCTGTTAAAGCTGGTTAACCTAAAAGACATAAATGGATTTTTACTGGAGTGTAGCTACTGGGAGAACATATGCTGCTGTCACATTTTCTGTGAACTATTGTTACTGTGATGTGCCATTAATTATACCTGCTTTAGATTCAAGGCTCCCAGACTTGAATGCTATTAGAGGTTATGGAATAAAAAGAAGTATGAAACTTCTGGAAATGGGTTGTTAGTGTGGGAGTTATTATAGTGAAATATGCCCTGTTCAAAAAGCCTTTAGAGTAGAAGGATCATGAGTTTGAAGCCAGCCTCATAGTGAGATCTTATCCAAAAAATAATCACATTCTCTCTCTCTCTCTATCTCTCTCTCTCTCTCTCTCTCTCTCTCTCTCTTCCTTTTTATCTTTCTGAGACAGAGTTTTGCTATGCAGTTCAAGCTGGCTGTGAGCTCACTTTTGTAGCCCAGGCTGGTCTCGAACTCACACCGAACCTCCTACCTCAGCCTCCGAAATTCTGGGATTACAGGTGTGTGCAACCATGCCTGGCTTTCACATTCTTCAGGATCTCATTACACAGATTGTACTTGTAGTGATCCTCTTGTTTTCAACCTCCCAAATGCTGGGATTACAGACATGTCCCATTGTGCCTAATCTCAGTTGCCTTCTCAACACATCCTGGGGCCAGGGCTGGCACTGCATTCCAGGGATTGAATTCTGGTCCCTGTGGTTGCCTAAGCAGGCACTTTAATCCACTCAGCTACTTGGCCAGCCCTTTAGAGCTTTAAATTCTTAGTTAAAAAATTCTAGCTAAATAAAATCTTTTCTTAGCGTAGATGTAACCTTACTGCAACCCCTAAGTTAGGTGATCTAGATTTACTGATCTACAATTTTTGCACTCTTATGGGATAGGAAAATAGAGTGACAGTTTTCAGAGAGATTTCTCAGAGAATGGTATGCTGTTTAAGAGTTAGGAGAGATGCAGTGATGGTATAGTGGCAGAAACCTCTGTCATAGGGTCTAGATAGCTGGGTATAGAGTTGATTCTGCTATGAATGTAACCTAGGACTTTGCCAAATCATTTTACTGGAACCTCAGGTTCTGTGGCTTTATAAAGATTGGAAAAGGGCAGCGATTCTATATAGCTTACTTTTAGCTCTAAAAGTTCATGACTTACTATTTCTTGTATTGCATATTTGCCTTGAAAGGAACAATTACTTTAATTACAGAATGGAATAATTAACTCTAGTAAGGAACACTTAGTCTAATTATAGAATGTTATTTTTATGCTGACATAGACTTTTATATTATTTTAGTGCAAATGATAGTGTTTAAACAAATCCAAACAATTAAAAATAGTCTTTTAAAATGAATGTTTTGTTATACAGGTCTTGCTTCGACTTGCCCTTGACCACCCAGCAAGGAAAAAAAAATCCTTAATTACAATGCATGGAACGCAGAGCTAGATTGGTGAGATGAGCTTTAGGAGGCTTAGATTCAATAGCCTCCAACGTCACAAGCTTCACTGGTGGCACACTGCAGTTGCAAAACCTTTGATTGTATATGTATCTGCTTCCTCTTAGTCCAAAG
>PVJA010055109.1:0-11283 GCA_004027025.1 Myocastor coypus | reverse complement strand
GTCATGGCCACACACTGTGCTCTGTAGAACTATTGTGAGGACAATATGCAGTGTGTCAACTTTTTAAAAAGAAAGGGGAAAAGAAAAAATAATATTTATTGAAAGTGTTAATGTTTAATTGTTTGATCAATCTTATATATCAATATCTATTAATCTAAACTGATCTGATGATGCAAATATGTAATATAACCATTGTTAAATTTAAATAATAAGCCGGGCGTGGTGGCTCACGCCTGTAATCCCAGCACTTGGGAGGCTGAGGCAGGAGGATCGCTGCGAGTTCGAGACCAGCCTGGGCTACAAAAGTGAGCTCAAAGCCAGCCTCAACTGCACAGTGAGACCCTGTCTCAAAAAAGCCAAAAAAAAAAAAAATTTAAATAATAAAAATATTGAATCATGAAAAAAATAAATAAAACACCTCAGTATTATTCCCACAGTTTCACACACTTGCCTCTGGGGGGCACACTTGAAAAATCTACATTATTACATGAACATCAAGCCCCGCTATTGGAAAAATTAGTAGCCGATGGCCCTGTGACCATGACCACAGGAGCTTCCAGGTACTTGAATCACTAAGCACAGCAAAATAAACCCTCAGGTACCAATTCTTGACCAGGGATCCTGTGTTACTTCTCAAATGAAATATCAACACTTTTGCACTTGTGCCTATGATGTGTGAGGCCCTGCAAATACTGAGATGCCTTTGAGACCTCTTTCGTCTTATCCCTGTTTGAAGTACTTGGTTGGCTGGTGTTTGCCTGTCTGTCTGTCTATCTACCTACATATTAACTACTGAAACAGGATCTTTCTATGTAGTTTAGGCTTGCCTTGAACTTGCTGTGTAGCCCAGGCCAGCGTATAACTCTCAGTAATCCTTTTACCTCAGCCGCCTGACATGTTAGGATTGCTGCCTGTGCCACCCTGCCCAACTTTTTTTTTTTTTTTTTTTTTTTTTTTTTTTTTTTTTTTTTTTTTTTAATGACGCTAATTTATTCAGCTATAAGAACTCTCTTGGTCTGGGCTTTGCAGTCTCCTTTCCATGTAGAACATTCAGCTTGTCCATGCTCCAGTCAGAATCATCCATCCAGCCCGACTAACGACACTGTACAGCTTCTTTAGGCTACAAACCAGTTGTAAAGGTTTGGAAAAATATGGTCAGGGACAGGCACAGCAATGACATTTCCATGGCACTAAACTTCTGCACTGGCCAGATGTTTGTTGTTGGCACCAAACATCCAACATACACAATTTAGAGAAGCAAGTATGTATTGTCACTCACAGTTGCAGACATTTCTGCCGAGCTCCAGCTGGTTCCAGGGCAGAAATAGCACGGAGGATGAGGATGGTGGAGTGAAGTTGCTCACTAAGTTGCAGCTTGGAAGCGGAGAAGGAAGAGGCAGGGCTGTGGAACACAGACCTACAGCAAGGCCCCATGGGTGCGCCTCTTCCTCATCTCACCCTCCTATGGGCACATGCAGCTATGAACATCAGTGGATGAGGCCACTGGTGAGTGCAGCAAGCCTAGGACTGAGTCACCCTTCCAGGATGAGACAGTCTGACTATCAAAGTGGCAGTTATGCTTCATCACACTCCCCCTTTAAATGAAGAAAACCTTAGTAAGCCCCTTCTCTGTAGATTATAAAAATAAAAATCCAGAGTATGTATAGAAATTTCTCTGAACCTTTTGAGGTAGTTCGTTTGAATTAGTGGATGAATATCCTGCTCTATGACGGGACATAACAACCACCAGCAAAATTTTGCCTTTTGTTTTTATTTAATGACCTTTTAGACAGGTGAAATACATTTCAGTTAAAAATAAAATATTTAGGGGCTGGGGAGATAGCTCAGGGGCACAAGTGCCTGCCTGGCAAGTGCAAGATCCTGAGTTTGATCCCCAGTTCCACCAAAAAATAACTAAAATAAAATAAAATATTTAATAAAATTTGGGGACTATAATTGAGAGATTATGGTACTACATGGCATGCTACCAATATACAGTAGTGCCTCAGTTTACAAGTTTCTTTCTGTGATTCTGTGAAAACACAAATGGTAAGAGAACAGAGTCAAGTTGAATTCAATAGTTAAGTTCAGTGATGACCTTATGGGGAGATTAGATTCAGTTTTCAGCCAATTTGGTTTGTGACCAGAATCACTGAAAGAATTAAGTTCGCAATCTGAAGTACCACTATATTCTATATCGATTTCAGGAACATAGAGCTATTTATGCAAGGTCATACACATGACACAAAAATCTAGAAATCCTACCCTGTCCCCTGACATCCCACGCCTCTCTGTTGAAGAGAGCTGACATTTGAGAAAACATTCTGATAACCCAATTATAGAAGTCATTAAAAATGGTATTAAAGAAGGTCATTGGTTTATTTAATACAAGCTCGGTTTGTTGTTTCCTATAAGCAGAGACTACCGTATTTCATGTCCTTAATTTATAACTAAATTTAGCAATAAACAGTTATAAAGGACAACTATGCAAAGAAATTTTCACACAGGTGAGCAGTCAGACAGCTAGAAGGCATGCCATCTTCTAGATACACCAACACCAGCATTCTGAGAGTGACCACAGCTTCATTGGTATTTTAAAATGATATATGGCAGGGCAAGATTTTTTTCTTCTTCAGGATAAATTCCTCCTTTCATAGATTGCATTGGGACTTAGGAGACAGAGCTGATCTTCATAATAGAAACTGACTTACATAGATATTAAGTGATGGGAAATGATGCAAGATTTTAGCAGCTAAAAGAATATTGGAGTATATGTGAAGAGAAAGGTTACTAAATGTGGTTATTCAAACAATGATATCACAGTGTTCATGAAAAAGAGGAGATAAAAGCTAGAAAAATACCTGAATGGACTTAGGATAGCAGCCTGACACCATTAGCCAAACTAAGTGGAGAAAGAAGGCAGAGGAGTACAGAGAACAGCATCCACAAAGACGTACTCAGGACAAAGCAGGACTCACATCACATTACAGCAAAGACACAGGATACATGTGAGAGTGCAGGGAGGTCTTAGGCACATCCAGTGTGGAATACCTTAGAGAAATATTGTTATGAGAAATATTAATGAGAGACAATGGAAGAGAATTATTAGTACTTCAAACAGATAAGTTCAGCAAAAATATCAGAGAGTAATTACTAATTTAGTGTAAGAAGTATTCACACTCAATGACAGATGTGGATCTTCAATAGACCATATCCCTCTTTGTAGTCCATGAATAATTTCTCCTTCCAAATGAGGGCAAAGCAATCAAGGGGAAAATGTGAAACCGTAGCATTGCAAGACAAGAGGTGAATCTCCATCAGGACAAGGATTTAGAAGGCAGATTTGAATAGAGGAGCTTCAGTAAAGAAAAAGAGTTTGTCCATATAGAGAATATCCAGAACTGAGGCCTGACACTAGAAATCGGTGGCTCAGCTAGGGGGCAACCTTAAGCTGGGTGAATTCTGGAAAGGGAGCCAGAAATGAATGTTTTAAATGCCTGGACAAAAGGGAGGAAGACTCGATCTAAAAAAGTCATGAAGTGGGAGATAGCCACACACAGGCTTTAAGGAAGTATCATTTTGGAATTCTATTAGGCAACAGGGACAAAGAGAAGGAGCATGAAAAGGGGACAGCAATGAACATTAGGAAAATTACTCTGTAAAGGGTTGGAATTAATTGATGGAGGAAGGTGTCAGTGAGTGAGAAGTCTGCTTCAGGCAAGAGAGAACTAGTGCTAAACTTATAGCAGTGGGAAGAAAAAGAACCATCCCTAAATTAGAATTTTCCTATCTCTATATCTGCATATAATTTGCTTGAAGAAACATGGAAATGATTGCCAGTGTTGCCATGGCTATATGATCTCCACTCAGGCAATCCAGGGAAAGAATCACCACAGGAGGATGTGGTCCATTTCTGCCCCATGTCTTCCCGCTAGGAAACCTCATCATCACAAGTACCATGACACACACAATCGCATCCAGGCTTAACCAGCGTACATCATGGGATACAGTGGGATTTCTAGCATCACATGTTTAAATATCAGGACTTCCCTGCTATCTTCTCTATGCCTGGTATGCTACACAGTGGAGAAATTACAGGTCCATCTTCATAAAGAAACAGTGGCATCTCCTTATACACACTATTAGCACAGTTTGGTCCTCAATTGCATCACTGGAGATACTATCATCTCTTTGCACGATAACACTATCCAAAATCCTGAATTTTCCTTAATTTTACAAGTCCAAGTCCAATCTGTAGATTCTGTACTCTTTATTTCACTTCTGCTTCCAATTTTCTCGGCTAATTGAAAGCTGGAGATCTTTTTTTGTCTACACGGTAGCCAACAGCAGCTGTAGCCTAAGCTGGTGTGTTCCTCCAAGTCTTCCTAAAACACAAGCAAGGTGGTTTCACATTTGTCCATCATCAGAGTGTTACACACACATGTGAAAGTTTTGGGGATGAAAGAATGATGGAACAGTCACTGCCGACCTGAGGGATAGTGTGGTGGTGGACCAGGTTATTAACGGGCCACGGGGGACTAATTCATCCACCTTTTATATTGGGATCTGTGCTCATTAATCACCACTGTGACCTAAAACAAAAAATTCAATGCTGAAAAGTGTTTTCTTCATTACAAAGGGTCAGTCAGCTTGGGAGCAATTTGCCACCCACATAAAATTTATAATATTTTTATGTTCTCTTGAATAATGTACAAGTTCATCATGATATCTCAGAAACAGCTGGTTCTTATTCCCAAAGTCATTTCTTTCCATTGTAAAACACAAACACATCATGCTGTAAGTGGACAACTTGATGAGGTCTAAAACAATGATTCTGAGTTTTATTTACCTTCTTCTTTTCAAAAACACTTGGGAAAGTTGTTTTAAATAAACTCTGTAAGAATCAGACACTATTTGCAAAGCTATAACATCCATAACGGTCTGCATCTACACATCAGAGTTCAGGATACATAGAATTGAGGTCCTTCTCAGAGCCTCTAGCTAGGGTAAAAAAGACTCTATTGAAGCACTAATGGGACTCCTGGGTTGGAGATCAGAGTAGGGAGCCTGGGACAGGGCAAGCAGCCGATCTCTTTAAAGCTGTGAATCATGGATCTTTCTTAGGGTAGACCACTGATAAATTACTGGTAACAACAACTGGCACCCAGTCGACTGAACGAAAACATTCAGTGGATTTTCAAAAATGTTTTTTGATTTTGGAATGACTCATAGCAAACACACATACACTGGGAGTGTAGTGCTCAATTTCAAAACATGGACACGATACAGTTGTTTTCAAAGGCATTTGGGTGTAGGGGTGGAGTAGAGTAACTGAAGACATAGTCAACCACACAACCAGGGCAATGGAGGACAAATATAGGATAAATAAGGCTCAAGACATAATTGCAGCATGCTGGACACAGTTGGTAGTGACATCTTATGTGCCGGAACTTTAAGAAAGGTTTCACACAAAACAGGTCACTGTGAGATGAGGATGCTCTGTTCCTTGACTGCAGTAGTCACTTCGTTATGTATATCAGTCAGGTTATAGGCATTAAACACATATTATTTTATTTAAAATCGAACAATACTTAAATCCACAAAATAAAATACATAAAAAGTAGTGTTTAGTTCTATGAGCTATATACAGCATGCAACACATGGAATTCCATCCTCCTAGTTCAAATATAACTATGTACTGCAATTAGCAACAACTGGATTTTTAAAAAATAACCTGATTGTACTTTTTCATATCAAAATTCAAGTACCTTTTCCCACATATTATACAGATGGGCTCAGATGAAGGGCAGCGCAGTCAAGCAGAGTCAAAGTACAGGTGCCAGAGTACACGTGGGAAGAGTGTGAAGACTACCCCAGGGAACAGTTTTCTAGAAGCGTTTGGTGGCAGTGGAGGGCTGGGGAAGTGTGGGCAGGGGTGAGGAGCTGCGCACGTGGACTTGAGGGGCACCAGGAGCTGGAGGGCCCTCTGCATGTGAGCTGAATGTGAGCCCTCACTGCCAGAGGAAGGCTGGCATTCGGCGTTGTTCAGAAGATAGGCAGGCAAGATGGAATACATTCCTTACTGCCTGCTAGCTGCCCAGCAACATGAGGCAGGAAGAGACCAGCAAAACTGCTGCACATATACCATATGCAATGCTGTGGAAAGAAACTGGTGAATGGATTCAGCATCTTGGGGCAGTCTCCTTTACTCTGGTCATTCCTGCCAATGCTTTTCACTCTCAAAGTTTCTGTTATTTATTCATTTAAGACATAGCAACTTGAAGAGCATTCAATGTCATCTCTGGAAGAACACACTGTAGTTACCATTCCTTGAAAAGCACCCAGAAACCTCCCCACACATAAGCAAAATTTTGTGGAAATTAAGTAATTCTCTTCCTAAGAAAGAGAAAACATGGGAGAACTTATTTTATGTTTTCTTTTACTAGAACTCAAAAGGATATATATTTCAAATGAGAGAAGAGGGCCAAGAAAAGAATTGGTGAAGAAAAGAATAAAAATAAAGTCGAGCTTAGATAACTGGAGACCACAATAAAATAACGTGAAGCAGACAGGATCTTTATGACAAAGAAATCAACTTAGCGAAGTAAAAACTTGAGAAAAGTCTTCAAAACTCAGAGGCAATAATCAAGCTACAAAGATTTAAAAAGGAAGCCAATAGAAGAGAGCTAATATCATAAGCATACCAGAGAACAGACAACATTGAAGAACAATTATCAGACAAGTGCAATTGAAATTCTTAATTATGCAAACTTTCAAAACACAATCTATTAAGCTTTTAAAAAACAAACTCCCCTGAGATACAGTCCTTTCAACTGATAAATCAGTGAATTTGACTCTAATTTATAAGTGTATTACAATAGATAACTGATCCAAACTGTATATAATTATGTAAAAATCACCTGACTTCTCATATTCAGACCTGTATGGAAAATGATAAAGGACTGCTTTTAGTGAATGTGGAATCATAGTCAGCAGGAGATGGACAATGAGAACTCTGTGAGGGCAGCTAGGTAGTTCAGTGCAACCTAAAATACACAGAGCCACATGAGTGGCTCACAAACTCTTGGAAGCCACCAACAGAAGCCCCCTCTCCTGCGGAATGCTCTGCCTGCAGTCACTGGCCCCACTGACATCACTGAGACTCAATGTG
Organism: Myocastor coypus; assembly: GCA_004027025.1. Classification (NCBI taxonomy): domain Eukaryota; kingdom Metazoa; phylum Chordata; class Mammalia; order Rodentia; family Myocastoridae; genus Myocastor; species Myocastor coypus. The sequence continues at coordinate 4,112 of PVJA010055109.1, read as the reverse complement.
CATTGGGAATCTGACATGTGAACAGGTTTGCTTATTAGTTGTATTAATGCAATCAATCAGGTTCTGGCAAAAGTTTATGGCCTAGCAGGAATTCTGACTTCAGAGACAAAGAAAATTTCCATAAATCTAGGTTTGATCTATTACATGTCAATATTAAACTTAACACTCAGAGGACAGGTTAGCTGCTGTTATCATTTCATTATTATTAGGCAAGTCAGTACAAACCACCGTGCTGAAAACTTTTATTCAAAGGAGTTGAAAAATGTATTAAAAGTAGGGATTCAATAGATGGATATCGAAACCTTTACAAATCTGCTAATCAAACATATATTTTATCTTCAGTTTCCTTAAATCATTAACAAAGACATTAGTCAGATATTGTAATTAAAAAAGAATTATGTCTCTACTCCCTTGCTTCCAATAAATAAATAAATATTGGATCAGAAAATGAACATATCCCAATTCTCAAGCCAAATGCATCAGATCCTTTAAACTACTTTGTTTCTAAGAGAAATCAGTACAGTTACCAAAAATTCAATGATAAAACCATATGTAAATAAAGAGATAAACACTAAAGCATACACATGAAATGTAGTTAGAGGCAAAGCAATAGCACTTTATTTATGTGTGCTACACCCAACCATAAGAGCTGAGTTTTATGACACCTGTTTTATAGATGAGCAAACTGTGACCTACTCATTACCTTTAGGTCACTCAGAGAGAAAACAGTGAAGATCAGATTCCACACATACTATACTCTCAGCCCACACTTCCTTTCAAATCACCACCCAGCCTCTATGTAAAAATGGAAGAAATTTACATAAGCATAATTTAATGGAACTGCATTGTGAACAAAGAAAATGAATAACAATTTTCAGTCATATTGTTCCAGAGAGGAAAAAAAGGGCAAGTCAGCTTCTGCATGAAGGAGGTGTCTGCCATATCAACTTGTCAGGATACTAATTTGTATTATGAAATTAGTTTTTCCAACACATTTTCCTGAAATTAGGACATCCTAATTTATTTATAGCAGGTGGCGACATTTGCTGTGAGCTTTTGATCCCAAACATTAGAATTTTTCCACCCTAGGTCTTTGGGAGAAGGGCTGGTAGGAAGGACAGGAGCCAGGGGCACAGGATGAAGAGAAAAGTGGGCCAAAGGAGAGGGCAAGAGGAGTGATGAGAGGAGAGCACAGCCTTTCTATTAACAAAAATAGGTGCTTAGAGTTGATAAAATTTAAAAATACACCAAAGAGTAAGTCATTTGCCTATTAAATGTCCTCTGGCTATGATCTCCTATGAGTGCAAAGTATTTTCAGCATTTCACATGTAGACATAAATGGTAAAGCTGTCAGTGGGAAAAATGAAAGAATGGAGTAATGTTGTTAACAAAGTCTACCACCAAAGGACACGATGAGATCACCCAGCAGTGCACTTTGAAAGTTCTCACCAGGAAGCTACAAATGCTAGGCATAAATCAATGGTCTTCATCATTTAAATTGGACACATACGTGTTCTGCCTGCCTGCCCCCCCTCCCTCTCCTTTCCTCTGTCCCTCCCTCTCTCCCTTTTTCCCTCTCTGTGTCTCCATCTCTCAGTCTCTCTTGGATGTGAACCAGAGGTGCTGATCTTCATCCAGTATTCCTTGGGTAAACATGTTACAGATTCAGCCCAGGAGAGACATCATTTTCCCTCTAATACAGTTTGGCTCCTTAGGACCTGATTGCTGCTAAGCTTAAATTCTGAAATGGGTTCTTAAGATAAATCCTTCTCTAGAGATTTGCTAAATCATCTGAAGAAACTATTCACTCCTGGCTTTTCACCCTGACAGTCTTTTCTACTGCCTTGTCTTTAAAAATTTGTATTCATACTGTATGAAGAAGAATTCTCTATTATGATGACTAAGGAAAGACTTTACTCTTTAAATACCATCTGGTAACCAGAAAGCTCTTTTGAACTTTATAGAGACAAGATTTGAGTCTCAAAAGCTGAAATGAGCTATATTCAAGATGCTATCATTCTCAGTCAACTGAAGTAGTTATGTGAGTCCTCATTTCTTTTTCGTTGTTTTTTTTTTTTTTTTTTTGTCTTTTTGAGACAGGGTCTCACTATGCAGTTCAGGCTGGCTTTGAGCTCACTTTTGTAGCCCAGGCTGGTCTCAAACTCACACTGATCCTCCTGCCTCAGCCGCCCGAGTGCTGGGATTACAAGCGTGCGCCCCCACGCCCGGCTCTCATTTCTGAGAATTAAGAAAAAAAAAATGAGGGGCCTGGCAGGATGGCTCAGTGGTCTAAAGCGCCTGCTTGGGAAAGCTCGGGCGGCTTTAGGGACCTTGGTTCGATCCCCGGCGGCACCACATGCTGCACCAGCCCTGCCCTCGGGGCGGGCTGAGCCGGCCATAAAAATGAGTGAATAAACAAAGATTCTGAAACAAGAAAAAAATAAATAAATAAAATTTAAAAAAAAATGAATTGGTGCTAATATAAAAATTCCATAAAAGATAAAAAATGATACTAGGACACCTATGTGTAACAAAAAAAGAAATGCTTTGGGTTTATAAATCTGTTTCTCCCAGGACTGTAAATAAAATTTATGGGGAAGATGTCAAGTTTATATTTAACTAACTTTCTCAGGATTTGCGGACACTCAGGATTTATTTTTTTTATTATGTTTTTGTCCTTTTTTTTTTTTTTTGCAGAACCAGAGACTGAATTCAGGTCCTTGTGTTTGCCAGGCAAGCACTTATTCTACTGAGCTATCTCCCCATCCCCAAAGGAAGTCTCAGTCCTGATTTTTTTTTTTTTTTTTTTTCTGGAACCAGGGATTGAACTCAGGCCCTTGCACTTGCCAGGCAGGCTCTTATTCTACTGAACTATCTCCCTAGCCATCTCTGCAGACACTCAGGAAGACATTGTTAACACAAGTTTGCAACAGAAAAGCAAATTGACTTACATAAGAAATCAACACTCACCAGTCAAGAGACAAGAGCTTGAGCTTTTAGGGTGGTTATGATACAAAAGTGAACTTTTAAAAATAAATTAAGTTTTGGTGAATTTCTGCTGACTTTAACTTCCCTGTAGAAGAATTAATTCTGAAATCAATCTTTTAAATATCTTTTAAGCTGAGCGTGGTGGCACACGCCTGTAATTCCAGCAGCACTTCGTAGGCTGAGGCAGGAAGATCAGTGCAAGTTTGAGACCAGCCTGGGCTACAAAAATGAGCTCAAGATCAGCCTAAGCTGCATAGTGAGACCCTGTCTCAAAAAGACAAAAACAAATAAATAAATAATAAAGATCTTTTATTTATTAGGTACAGCATCTTGCTACATAGGTTGGATTCATAGTGATCCTCCTGTCTCAGCCTCCCCAGTATTGGGAATACAGGCACGCACCACCATGGCCAGTTTTGGTGGCTGGCATGGCATGCAGTACTGGGGATCAAATGCAGGTCCTTGCACTTGCCAGGCAGGCACTTAGACCACTGAGCTTTCTCCCTAGCCCCAAAATGAACATTCTAAGCATATAAACTTTACTACTCTTTCATGGAGAATTCAGACAGACACAAAGGACAGTTTCATTACTTAAGTTTCAAATACACCTTGTTATGTGTGGTGGATTGACAAATAGAGGTCAACTTATAACACTTGGCTGAACTGAACCAGAGTGGTGCAGGTATAGGAGGTCCATCTGAGAACTGTTGCCAGTAGCAAAAACTAGAGAGAAAGTTTAGATGCTGTTGGAAAGCTGTGGGGAGCTGTTGGTTCTCCTAGAAGACCCTGTCACGCTGGCTTTCCTAATGAACTTGGCTGGTTTTATTGCAGAAGTAGCTCAGGACCTTACTGCCACTAAGAGAGGCTACAGATCACTTTGGGGTGCTCTGGTCCTCACTCTGAGCATTGCTTCCTGGCTCCAGTTCAGGTCCCTCAGCCCTGTGGCAGAGACTTTCTAGCTCCCACCACTGACCCTGAGCTTTCCCAGCACAGATACATGAAACACATCTGCATGAGACATTGTCATGAGCTCTAGGCCTTCAGCTGAATTCATGAGGGGCACTCAGAAGGCTGAGGGTCTTCAGCTTTTTTATTGTCTCTACTCATTTAATTGAGAAAGGATG
>PVJA010055108.1:0-11271 GCA_004027025.1 Myocastor coypus | reverse complement strand
TGTGTGTGTGTGTGTGTGTGTGTGTGTGTGTGTGCATGTGCGCATGTGTGCATGCAGGGTCTCACTATGTAGCTTGGACTTCTAGTGATCCTCCCGAGTTCTGCCTCCCTAGTGCTGGGATTCCAGGCGTGTGCCCCCACGCCTGGATGCCATGGCTGGCTCAGTGTACACACGGGTGGGGCCCAAATGGTACACCGTGCCAGGGATCAAATCCTGGTCTCTGTGGTTATCTAAGTGTCTTAGTTACTTATCTCTTGTTTCTGGGACAAATATCCAACACCCAAAATGAAGGAAGGAAAGATTTATTTAGCTCTCAGTTACTGGAGGCTTCAGTCCATATTTAGCTAGTCCAAGGCTGAGTGGCACAGCACAGAGAGCAGCCGTTCATGGTGGCGGAACAGCAACAATAGAGACAGGCAACCGACCAACCAGGGGAGCAGAGAGCAACAGTGCTATCTGTCTCTCTTTATATTTTGTTCAGGCTCTCCACCTCAGCCTATGTGCCTTAGGCTATACCCATAATCCCAGAAGTACTTAAAACACATAATCCCAAACCCGGCGTGGTGGCGCATGCCTGTGATCCCAGCACTCGGGAGGCTGAGGCAGGAGGATCAGTGTGAGTTTGAGATCAGCCTGGGCTAAAAAAGTGAGCTCAAGGCCAGCCTGAACTGCATAATGAGACCCTGTCTCAAAAACAAAAACAAAAACAAAACAAAAAACATATAATCCCAGGGATCATAGATCAAGTCTCAAACTCTAGATCAGTACTAAATCACATAATCCCAGTGACTCACGAGTCAAGTCTCAATCTATAGAAGTCCCCGCCCAATGACTGCATGAGGCTTTGAGGGGACAACTAGACATAAACCATAACACTAAGCAAGCGTTTAGTCCGCTAAGCTATATTGCCGGCCCTCCAAACTGGCTTTTCTTCCTTGCATTTGAATTATACCCTGGATGTATAATTCACCACCCACAAGCTGCGGCTTGGGCCACTGACCCTGTCCTGGCCCCTCTTCCGCTGGGTCACAGGTGAGTATGAGAAGGAAGATCGTCCAGAACAGCCAAAGCTAAAGGGGCAGAGGATACTCGGTGGTCACCTGGGATGGGCAGCCATGGGAGTGGGGACAGGGACGACTGCTAGTGGGTATGTGGGGTCCCGATTGGGAGACAAAATGCTCTGGGCCTGAGTTGTGGTGGTGACAGTGACACAACTCGGTAAATTTACTAAAAGGATCAATGCAGCGACTTTAAAAGGATAATGTTATGATATGTCAATCACACCTCAATAAACTTGTGAAAAAATTCTGTAAAGGGGGTCAGGGGGAAAGGGCGGTCAGGGAGTACATGCACTGTAGCCTAAGGGGGAAAACAGGTTCCCTGGGACACCGGACAGCAGGGACAGTTCCACAGAAAGATCTCTGCTGGCCACTGTCTGCCCCCTTGAGGGAACTTGTAATGGGAAGCAACCAGTGCCACTGGTGTTGGGCACCGAGGAGCAGGACCTGACTCCCCACTCCTTGAGTGAGCTGGAGGCCACCAGGGCCACCTCTCCCATAGGGGTCGAATGCCCCAGAGGTATCAGATTCCAGTCCCTGAAAGCCAGGAGATGTGATTAAGTAAAGGAACTGAGATGTGAAAATATTCTGGAGCAGGCTGAGGGAGGTGACTCGAGCACATAAATGCATGTAAACACATGTGCACGCACACGTGTGTGTGCACGCATGCACACACACACACACACACATACACACGGAAATGAGAAGCAAGCAGAAGGAAATTTGGAGATTTGGAAGACTGAAGCAATGGGGACACAAGCCAAGGGACACCAACTGCTACAAAGGCCAGAAAGACATAGGAAATGGATTCTCCCAAGAGCCCTGCTGCGGGGCAGAGAGATAGCTCTGTAGCACAAGTGCCTGCCTGGCAAGTGCAAGGTCATGAGTTCAAACCCCAGTCCCGTAAAAAAAAAAAAAGTCAAGAACTCCATTTTCCAAGAGCCCTCCTGCACCTTGATTTCAGTCAGCGACTCTAATGCTGAACACTCAGCTTCCAGAACCACAAAAGAACTTGTGCTAAGCTACCAGGCTGGGGTTGGCTACAGAGGGCCTAGGAAATGTTTTTGCCCACGAGAACAAGTAGAGGTAGTGTATTACATTTAAACCCTTCAGTGGCCAGGCGTGGTGGCACACAACTGTAATGCGAGCACTTGGGAAGCTAGGGCAGGAGGATTGGTGTGAGTTGAGACCAGCCTGGGCTACTCAAGTGAGCTCAAGGCCAGCCTGAACTGCATAGTGACACCCTGTCTCAAAAAGACAAAAACAACCAAAAAAACCAAAACCAAAAACAGCTGGGCGTGGTGGCTCACGCCTGTAATCCCAGCACTGGGGAGGCTGAGGCAGGAGGATTGGTGCGAGTTTGAGACCAGCCTGGGCTACAAAAGTGAGCTCAAGGCCAGCCTCAACTGCATAGCGAGACCCTGTCTCAAAAAAGACAAAAAAAAAAAAAAAACTCCAAAAAGAAAAAAACCCTTCCATGTTGTAACAAACTTTATTTTTTTCATAACAAACTTCAAACTAAAAAAATAGGTCTCTCATTTATCCTAATAAACATGCCCTTTTCCAATCTGCAAAGCCAGTTTCTAATTTTGTGTTCTTGGAGTGCTCAGAATCCACGTGCAAGGCCTCCAGCCACCTTCGCACCTCACTTATGCTGCCTTCTGCACACCTGGGTGTGTGTGTGTGTGTGTGTGTGTGTGTGTGTGTGTGCCCACAGCACATGCCCACACTCCCTCTGTGTCTACCACCCACCCACAGCCACCACCTGGCCAATCTTTAGGTGCCCTGCTTTCAGGAGCTTAGAGCTATAAAGAGGATCATAAATATTTAGGGAGAGAATTGTGAGGTCCTGGGGACTTGGAGCATCGTGGGGTAGAGGTGCAGCTCAGGGTGGGCACGTCCTGCTCCTGTGACAGGCAGAACACTAAGATGGCCGTGAGACCCCCAACATCCTGCCTATCCTGCACAGCTCTCAGAACTTTGAGGATGATGGATGGATGTCTTTCTACTGTAAGTGGGTTGCGCTTTATGATACCGTTGACCTTAGCATAGGAAGCTTATCTTGCTGGGCCAATCACATGAGCCTGGAGAAGAGAGTTTTCTTCAACAGGTACAACAGAAGAAGTCAGAGGTGTGGAGAGAAGAGAGATTCATCGTGTCACTGTTGGCTTGAGGACAGGAAGGTTCACACAGGAAGGAGCACGGGCAGGTTCAGGACCAGACAGTCAGGAAACAGAACTCTCGGTTTGACAACCTCAAGCAATTGAATTTGGCCAGGCACAGACAGCTCAGAAATGGACTTTTCCTCAGTGTTCCCAGAGAAGAACTCAGCCCCCTGACATCTTGATTTAGGCCTGGGGGGCTAAGGGAATTTCCGCTGCATAACAAGTAGAAGTGAATACAAGCTGGACGTGGTGGTGCACGACTTGATCCCAGCACTCGGGAGGCTGAGGCAGGAGGATCAGCGTGAGTTCAAGACCAGCCTGGGTTACAAAAGTGAGCTCAAGGCCAGCCTGAACTGCATAGTGAGACCCTGTCTCAAAAAGACAAAAAAAAAAGAAGAAGGTGGGTAAATTCTACAGGGAAGCAGGGAAGCTTGCTGCCAGCAGAGGGATAAATCGGGACCAACTTAAGTTTGGGGTCCAGAGAAGTGGGCACCATACTGCATAGGTCAAAGGCCAATACTGCTTCCCCCCCAAAAGAATTTGAATTCCGTTTGTACTCGTCACCCCATGTTTTGTCTTACATGTCAAAATACTGCATTGTGCATATATGTGAAAAGCCTGGAAACAGGCGTGGTGGTACACACCTATAATCCCAGCACTCTGGAGGCTGAGGCTGGAGGATCCCTGAGAGTTTGAGGCCAGCCTGGGCTACAAAGTGAGCTTAAGGCCAGCCCTGGGGCTGAGGAGATAGTTCCATGGCACAAGTGCCTGCCTGGCAAGTGTAAGGTCATGAGTTTGAACCCTGGTCCCACAAAAAAAAAAAAAAAAAAAAAAAAAAAAAAGTCTTGCTATGCACTTTTTTTTTTTTTTTTTTTTGTGGTACCAGGGATTAAACTCAGGACCCTGCACTTGCCAGGCAAGTGCTTATTCTACTGGGTTATCTCAAAATGACAAAAAGAGAAAAAGAAAAGAAAAAAGAAAAATTTGTATCTCATGCTGCATCCTAGCTGCAAGGGAATCTGGGAAATTAGGTTGCAATACGTATGGATGAGATGTCACTTATTATTTTGGGGTTTTTTTGGTCCCGGGAATCGAACTCTGGGCCTTGCACTTGCTAGGCAGACACTGCACCACTGAGCTATATCCCTGGCCCCGAGATATCACTTATAACAGAAGAATCTTACCAAGTGGTCGCACCTGTAATTCCAGCACTGAGTAGGCTGAGGCAGGGTGATCACTGTGAGTTTGAGGCCAGCCTGGGTTACACAAGCAAATTCAAGGCCTGCCTGAACTACAGTGAGATCCTATCTCAAAACAAATGACTATGACAGAAAGATTTCCCCAAACATAGGCTGTCCAAACTATAATAGAACCAATCTTAGGCCGGGAAGATAGGTCAGTGGCATAAGCACCTGCCTGGCAAGCCCAAGGTCTTGAGTTCGATCCCCACTAACAACAACAACAACAAACAAATCAATATTATAGGATTATTTATGAGACTCAAAAATGCTAACCCATGTCCCATGTTAAGAACAGAACCTGGTCCATGCCTAGACCTTAGCACTCAGTGGGTATTATAATAAGTGAACCTGAATCTATTTCTGACATGACAATGTGGGCATGAAACATTTCATGTGTTTTACTTTTTTAAAGCTTTATTTATGTATTTATTTGTGGCCAACTCAGCCTAGCCTGAGGATGGGGCTGGCACAGCATGTGGTGCCGGGGATCAAACCACTGTCCCTGTGGTTGCCTAAGCTGGCACTTTAGACCCCTAAGCTATCTCATCGCCCCATTCATGTGTTTTAATTTAGTGAAAGGAACATACCCTTACCTCCCTTTCCTTCCTTTCCCTTCTTCTTTGCCTTTCCCCTCCCCGCATCTCCCCCTCTCCACCCACTCTGTCTGCTTCTATTTCTCTGTGTTTCTAGCTCCTCAAATGGTTTTTTTTTTTTTTTCATTTTTTGTTTTTTCATGTGTGTATTTGGTACCAGTTCTCACTATGCAGTTCAGACTCATGGTGATCCTCCTATTTTCTGCTTCCCCAGCACTGCGATTATACACGTGTACCACCATGCCGGCTCAGCATGCCCTGGGGGCGGGGCCGGCACCGCCTTCGGGATGGGGTTCGAAACTTTATCTCTGCACTTGCCAAAGCAGGCGCTTAGTCTGCTGAGCCATCTCACCAGACCCTTCCTTAAATGTTTTGAGGCCACACACTAACAAAAGGGGACACAGAGGGTAGTGGTTGGGGTGCCTAATTGCTTGCCTGATACCCTATCAAAGGGCATCGGCCCTCAGCCTGCCTCTCCTAGGTCTTCTTCATGGCACTAAAGCATCATCCACCTCCTAGCAAATCCACCATCCTGCCTCCAAAGCACATCACAGCTTTGTCCAACTCTCCCAGACCCATCTCCCTGGCCCAGCCAGGGCACCAGCTCCCTTCCTCCAAGTCACCCAGCTGTCTCTCACTGGGTCCTGTGCCTTATTCCTGCCTCACTCTGTGTGTGGCTCCACGGTGTGCTTCTGGACAGGTGAGTCACAGGGCTCCATCCCTTGGTCAAACTTTCCAGAGCCATTGAGAATCCAGCTCTGTCTCTTCCTTCCCTGGCTCTGGCGCTTCCCTGCCACAGGATATTGTGGAACGCGCCATCCCTGCAACTCATTTTTGCTTCCAGGCCCCTGCAAGTATTGTGCTGCTGGCCCCTCATGTTCTGTGGCTGGGTTCTCCTCCTGCAGTCACTCTTCTTGGACTGGCCCTGCACTCCCAAGTCCCTCATGAGGCAAGAGTGGGAAGAGAATAAGGTACATCTCCTCTGGTTCTGCTCCCCGAGGGGCCATGGGAGCCCTGCCTGGCTAGATCTGCTCCCCTCTGTCCTCTGATGTCTTCTACCTCCACTCTCCGCCTCACTCCAACTCAGCGAAAGAAGGTCCCATCTCAAGGGTGAGGCCTGTTCTGACAGTAATAGCATTAACAATATACATTATCAGGGGAGTCCAGCAAGATGGTTCAGCAGTCTAAAGCACCTGCTTAGGAAAGCTTAGGCAACTGCAGGGACCGAAATTCAATCACCCACACCACATGTTGTGCCAGTGCCACCCCCAGGGAAGGCTGAGCTGGCATAGATCGACGATAGATAGATAGATAGATAGATAGATAGATAGATAGATAGACAGACAGACAGACAGACAGAGATATAGATATTTTAGGGAAGGGACTGCAGGCTATTCAGGGTCTCACTACTAGATCAGACAGGTAGTGATCCACCTGTTTACAGCCTCCCAAGAGCTGGGAGGCGCACGCCACCACACCCAGTCTCAATTGCGGTCTCAGTGTGCCCTGTGGGTGGGGTCAGCATGGCAGGCTTAGGGAACCCCTAGTCCCTGCACCTGCTTGCAGGCGCTTTAATCCACTGAGCTATTTGGCCAGCCCTAGAAATAGCCTTAATAGTTCCTGGACTCTAGGTTTTGAAAAGACCTCATCATACATGTTTGGTTTCTGTCTAACCTCGCTCCTACTTCCTAATTCTTATGGTAACAGCATTCTTTCCTCAGAAAAATCCACTGCATGCCTTACACAGTTCTGCTAAGTTCCACTGCTTCCTGCCATACGAACCAGCACATGACCCAGTTCTAGCCAATGAGGTGACACCAAGGCTGATAGCCACAATGATTGGTTCGAAAATGGGTGTGTAGCTCAAACCTAACCAATCAGAGCCTTTCCTCAGACTTGCCAGAATTTCCAAGAGAGACTTGTTTGTTCCTCTAAGCGTGAGGAAAGAAGATGTGAGTTTATGAGTGTGCCATTGTGCTAAATGAGAAACCTGAGCCTGAGCTCTAGCTCAGCGGCACAGCACCTGCCTGGCAACGTGAAGTCCTGAGTTCAATTCCTGGTGAAAAAAAAAAAAAAAAGAATACAAGCAAGAATTTATTGGAAGAAGCAAGACACAGACAGTGCCCACCTTATAAGGATTTAACTTTTGATTTTCCAATTTTACAATGGCGTGAAAGCAAAAGTCAATGAATAGAAACTATTTCCAGGCCAGATGCAGTGACAAACACCTGGAACCCCAGCACTCAGGAGGCTGAGGCAGGAGGATTGCTTTCTCATAAACCAATCATTTACTTGAGAGAGAATCTAGCAGTAACTGAAATTACACTGGAAGCATCACACATCTAAAAGACCAGAATGACAGGCATTCCAAGCATAGTTTTACTGTTACACATTGCTATCCTCAGTGTCAAAAACATTTTGGAGATTCCTAGGAACATTATCTAATTCATCCTGTGTATATAAGTGCATGGCTTTGCCCCTGCCATACTTGCTATCTTTTCTGCTTGCAGTCACTTTATTGTTTAACCCTTAAGTCCTTGATTTACATTCAGCTGTATTATGCCTCTCCATTTTTATTTCTTCTTTTGAGATCTTATGCTAGGGAGACTATACAATATTTACATATGTAGGTCTGGTTTATTTCACTTATGAATATATGTTCAAGATACATTCATTTATATATGAAGTCTTCTAATTTATCCTTCTTTATAGCTGAGTAATATTCCATTGTATAAAAGTACCACACTTTTTCAATCTTTCCTCAGTTGATGGGCATTTTGCTTGTTTCCAAGATTTGGCTGTTACAAACTGTGGTGCTATAAACACAGATGCACAGATATCATTGTGGTATCACGTTTTTAGTTCTTCTGGAAAAATTCCCAGTAGAGGGTTAGCTGGATTGAATGGGATTTCCAGTTCTAGTTTTTTAAGGAGTCTCCACACTGCTCTCTATAATGGTTGTACCAGTCTGCATTCCCACCAGCAGTGGGAAAGGGTTCCTTTTCCCCACAGCCTCTCCAACATTTGTTGTTGCAGAAGGATTGCTATAAATTTGAGGACAGCATGGACTACATAGTGAAAGCCTACCTCAAACAAAACAAAACAAAGGATGTGGGGAAACTGACTCTGATCTGTCTCTGATAAGGGTTAAATTCAAGCACTTACCCCTAAGGACAATCCTAGTTCTTTGATTGGCCAGCTAATAATACATTTCCTCTTGTGGATTTGTGGTTCTGTCGCTTATTACCACCACCTCCATTTTTTTTTTTTTTTTTTTTTTGGCTGTTCAGACTGACTTTGAAGTCACTTATGTAACCTAGACTGGTCTTCTTGAATTCATGGTGGTTCTCCTGCCTCAGCCTCCCAAGTGCTAGATTAGAGGCATGTGCCACCACTGGTCCAAATTCTTACTAATACAGCCCTATTCAGCATCCTGTCCACCCAAGTCTGCACCCCAGAAGCCAGAGACACTTGGTGCCTCTTGTATCTGAATCCCTGCCTCCACCTCCAGATCTGAGTTTGGTTTTGGGGCTCTTGGAGTTGACTGGGCTCTTGTCTTGATTCCTCTAAGGCCAGCCCTTGCCTCCTGACCTAGGCTCAATAATTGAGGCCTTCTCTTACTCTCTTAGCCAGCTCCTTGCTTTGTCCCTGCAAGCAGGGACAGGTGGCCAGAGCCTATCACCTGGTGCTGTGTCCTGAATGAGGCAGGGCCTGTCTGGGCTTCTGCTTCTGGTCCACACCAGTCCTGATGTCTGCCCATCTCCCAGGAAACTAAGTATCATTTCTACCTGGTCAGGGCAGCACTGCCAGGCCATGCTCTGAGACTCCCTCCAGCGCCATGTGAATAGATATTCACTAATAAAGAGAAAGAAAGCAGGGCTGGGGAGATAGCTCTGTGGCACAAGTGCCTGTCTGGCAAGTGTAAGATTGTAAGTTCAAAACCTGGTCCTGCAGGGGCTAGGGAGATAGCTCCGAGGCACAAGTGCCTGCTGGGCAAGTGCAAGGTTGTGAGTTTGAACCCTGGTCCCACAAAAAAACAAAAACAACAACAAAAAAAAACCTGGTCCTGCAAAATAAAATAAAATAGAAAGAAAGAAAGAAAATCTGGCACTACTTGTCTTCTAGTTTAAAATACAGTACAAACAGAAAAGAAGCTTTTTTTTTGGGTGGGGGGGACAGGGTCTTGCTACGCAGTTCAGGCTGGCCTTGAGCTCACTTTTGTAGCCCAGGCTGGTCTCAAACTTGCACCAGTCCTCCTGCCTCAGCCTCCCAAGTGCTTGGGTTACAGGTGTGTGCCACCATGCCTGGCTCAGAAAAGAAGCTTTTTACATGAGAGTTATCTTTCTTTAGCGGGGAGTTATAGCAAATCATACTCAGGACCCCTTGCCAGTCAGGAGCTCTGCCACTGAGCTAAATCCCCAGCCTGAGAGTTATTTTCTAAAGTCACCACTTGAGTATGTGATCAAAATTACCTTCACTGAGCTCTTAAACTGCCCACAGAGCATAGCAAAAAGACTTGGGCCTTGCAGGAGGCTCTACAGCCGGCTCTCCCTCCAGCTCTGGAACAAGACACTGTACTGTTCTCTCAGCTTTGCTCCAGGTGAAGGGGAGGAATTGGCTTATTTTAGGGGTCACATGGGGGTGGAAAGTTTGTATCTAGATTAAATGCATGGAGTAGGTGTCTAGATACATTGAGCAGGGCATGGTGGCGCTCCCCTATAATCCCAGCATTTGGGAAGCTGAGGCAGGAGGATTGCCAGGAGGCTGAGGTCAGCTTAGGCTACACAGAGAGATTCTGTCTCAACAACAAAGAGCCAAACAAATGAGACACTAGCTCTGAGAAGTGCACAGGGACAGAGCGGCAGTGGGGGCTCCCACTTCAGTGTTGCATCTCATGTTTATTCCAGGGCACTCAATGGTGGAATCACCACCCCAGGTGAATCACACACCTCTGTGTGTCCCCGTGGAACCTGTGTGGCTGAATCGGAGGGAGTTCAGTGTTCAGGCATATCTCATTGTGAGATGTTCTCATGGCCTTCCAGATGCCACGGTCTGCTTGTGAGAAACAGTGTGTTAGCACACTGAGACGGTGTGGGAGACTGAGACAGGAGGATCACCACAGGTTCAAGGCCAGCCTGAGCTACATGGAGAGAACTTGTTTAAGATTGATTATTTAATAAATAATTGTGGGGAGGGGAGTCAGTGAGATAGCTCTCCAGACTAAGCACCTGCTTAGGCAAGTGGAGAGACCAGGGTTTGGTCTCTGGTAACCCATGCTGTACCAGCCCCACCCCCTGGCACACTGAGACTGGGCATGGTGGTGCACAATCCCAGCGCCCAGGAGGCTGAAAAACAGGAGGATCGCTATGAGTTCAAGCTGCACAGTGTGAGACCCTGTACCAAGTACATAAAATAAATAAATAAATAATCGTGTGCTGGACCCAAGAATGCTAGGAATCACATCACCTGGTATGTGGAATAGTGACATATATAAAAGTCATTTACTGCCACAAAAAGAACCTTTAAACTTTCTTTCTCTCTCTCTCTTCTCTCTCTCTCTTCTCTCTCTCTCTCTCTCTCTCTCTCTCTCTCTCTCTCTCTCTCTCTCTCTCTCTCTCTCTTTTTCTGTTATGTCTGGCTCAGCCTGCCCTGGGAGTGGGGTTGGTGCAACATGTGGTGCCGGGGATCGAACCATGGTCCCTGTGGTTGCCTAAAAAGGTGCTTTAGACTGCTGAGCTATCTCGCTGGCCCCCCAAAAGGAACCTTTTGTTGTTGTCTTTTTGAGAGAGGGTCTCACCATGGAGTTCAGGCTGGCCTTGGGCTCACTTTTGTAGCCTGGGCTGCTCTCAAAATCACACCAATCCTCCTGCCTCAGCCTGGCAGGGCTGGGATTACAGGCATGCACCACCACGCCCGGCTACAAAAGGAACCTTTAATAACTAATTATGCTTTTTGTGGTTTGCCTTGTGCTAGTTGGACTAAGTCTAATTTTAAATATGTCTAAGGGGCCTGGCGGGATGGCTCAGTGGTCTAAAGCACCTGCTTGGGAAAGCCTGGGCGGCTTCAGGGACCTTGGTTCGATCCCCGGCACCACATGCTGTGCCAGCCCTACCCTCGGGGCAGGCTGAGCCGGCCATAAAAATGAGTGAATAAACAAACAAAGGTTCTGAAACAAGAAAATAAATAAATAAATAAATAATTTAAAAAAAAAAAA
>PVJA010055107.1:0-11304 GCA_004027025.1 Myocastor coypus | reverse complement strand
GGGCTACAAAGTGAGCTCAAGGCCAGCCTGAACTGCATAGCAAGTCCCTGTCTCAAACAGACCCCCCCCCCCCAAAAAAAAAAAAGTCTGGGCCCAGCCTGGGCAACTTATTGACTTAGCAAGACTCTGTCTTAGAATAAAAAAGATGGGCTCAGTGTAAAGAGTTTGGGTTCCTTCATTACTCAATATGGGGGGCAGAGCTGTAAAAATAAACTTTTTTTTTTTTTTTTAAATAACCACCTTCAGTGTTTTTACAAACGTGTACTTGAGTAATACTGAGCATATTCATAATGTCAGCTCTGTCACGATTTGTCTCCAGACCACTGTCTACTGGTCAAGCCCATACTTTGCACCCTTTAAACGCCTCCCAGAACCTGGCTCAGGGTTCATTATCCAGTTTGCTGTCTGTAAACGTGACTCTGGGTGGGGGTTACACCATACCTGTCCCCTGGGACTGGCTCACTCAGCAAAATGTCCTTGAGCTTTTATCCATGTTATGGCACACATCAGAGTGCCTTCCTGCTTAAGGCTGACTAGCATTCTGTGCTGTGGTTGGGCCCCACGGTGTTATTCTGCCACCCGCAGACTTGTGGGCTGTGTTCATTTCAGTGGTTGCGGATAAGGCCACCGTGACCATGGATTTGCAGACACCTGTGATGTCTGCTTTCAGTTCTTGTGACAGGTACCAGAAGTGGGGTGTGGGTGGGCCAGCTGGAGTGACTTGAGTAGAGGACATGTGGCATGGGCCTGGGCAGTCATGCAGAGCAGAGTATGGCTTGAGGGAGACTGTCTGCCTCTGAGCACTTGGGGTTGCTATGAGAGAGGCTGGGGTCCAGTGAGTACCACGTCTGCTTTCTCTGTGGATGATGGTTTGTCCCAGGAGGCAGCACTGCCTTCCACAGGAAGTGGAATTCCGAGGGGAGCTGTCTCAGTTACTCTTCTCTCATTGCTGAGACAAATACCTGACGCCCAAAATGAAGAAAGGAAAAGGTTTACTCAGCTCACAGTTGTTAGAGGTTTCAGCTTATACTGGGCTGGCTCCAAGGCTGAGTGGCATAGGGAAGAGAGTATCCTGTTCATGGTGGCAGAACAGCAACAATGGCAACAGAATCCATCTCCCTGTCTCTCTTACATTACACTGGGCTCTCTGCCCCAGGCTGGGTGTAGCATTCACACCCATAATCCCAGCGTTACTAAGACCCATAATCCCAGTGGATCACGAGTTAGTTTCAAACTCTAGAAGTCCCAGCTCCGTGACTACATGAGACTTGAGGGGGGTGGCAACTAAACACAAATGGTAATAGGAGCGAACACACTCTCCCTGTTCCCACCACCCAGAGCCCTCTGGCGCTGCACCCTGATGCTGACTGGTACCTGCAGTCTTTTCCTGCTTCAGCCCATAGCTCTCCTCCAGGCAGCTGGAGTGAGCTTAGGCCTGCAATCTGACCGTATCCTACAAGCCTGTGGCCCTCCACTGTTCCTGGCGCATGCCCCTGTATCCCACCCCATCCTCTCACACCACCCCATCCCACCTGGGCATGGCCTCACCTCCCTGCTGCTTGCTCTTTGCTGTGTCTCAGTCTCTGAGCCATGTGTCTGCACTGTTTGAATTGCTTCAATCGCACGTCTGCCTGCCCATCTGCCTGCCCACCTGCCCTCTACCCCCTAGCCCCCGCCTGAGGAAGCCACGGCTGTGCTGGTCTGTTTGTTGATGATCATGTAGTAAGGAACTGTATGACCTTGGTCATGTAGGGGACCTCTTTGCCCTGGTTGGCTCTTTGTGAGAAGCTGAGATCACCCCTACTGAGTGCAATGCCTGAGTGACCTCCCTGAGGCTGTGCTTGGGAGTGACAGGATTGGATGGCCCTAGCTTGCACCTGCCTGGGCAGTGGGAGAGGGCAGTGAGGACCATTGGGACAGGGGCTGATGGGGCTTCAGGAGTGGACATGAAGCCTCTGGGTGAGGCCTCTGGACAGGGCCCCTGGTCACTGCTGGCCATGAGAGGAGCCCAGAAGACTATGGGGCTTAAGCTTGAGGAGTAGGACTGGGCTCCTGGGGACCCCAAGGTTCCAGAAGCTCCTGGTTGGTGGGGACTCTGAGGCCAGATCAGCACCAGGCCAGGAGCTCAAGTGGCAGTGGCTATTGATAGTGCTGGTGGGGAGGATGAAGTCTGCACTCCCTTCAGCCAGGTCTGTCAAGAGTGGAGGCCCAAGCTAGAAGTGGTGGCGCATGCCTGGAATCCCAACACTTGGGAGGCTGAGGCAGGAGGATTAGTGCGAGCTCGAGACCAGCCTGGGCTACATAATGGAGCGCAAGGCCAGCCTGAACTGCATAGCGAGACCCTATCTCAAAAAGCCAAAAAAAAAAAGGTGGAGGCACAGCAAAACACTGATGCCTGGACACATGAAAGCATGACCCAAGAGGACTTAGTAGAGGGTCTAGCACCCCTGGGATGGGTACCCTGCAGCTGTGCAAGCCTGGTACTTCGTGCCTGTGGTGGGCCCCTGCCACTGTCAGGCAGCAGGCAGTGCACCAGGGGCTGAGCTCCCACTTACCTGGGTCTAACTTTAGGCTTCTGTGACATAGCTGTGCCCTTTAGTGGTGAGATTTCTGTAAAGGGCAGGCCCTCCCTACTATTGCTAGCTAGTGCTTCAAGTGCTTTGGGTGCTGTCCCTGGCATAGTCACTGAGGCCCAGGACACTGAGGAGAAGGAGGCCCTCCAGGTACACTGCAGGAGCATGGAGGAAGTCCTGTTGTGGCCCAGCCTTGATGAGGTAGGGCATGAGTGGGCTGTGGCAGGCAGGGAATCAGGGTGGGCCTCAGGTGAGGGGATCTGCACTCCTCCCTACAGCTCCCCTGTCTCCCACCTTCTTCCTGTCTCTGTCCCTGTCTCTCTCTCTCTCTCTCTCTCTCCCTCTCTTTCTCTTTTTGCAGAACCAAGGATCGAACTTAGGACCTTGCGCTTGCCAGGCAGGCACTTGCGTCCCTGAGCTATCTCCCTGGCCCCTACGCTTCTCCTTATGCCAAGATGTGTCTGCTGATGGTTCTGACTCCCAAGACATTCTGGGAGTCTCCTGGGCAGGTGGGTGGGTGGGTGGGTGGGGGAGCTCGGAGTATGAGGCTTGTGCTGGGTAGGAAGCAGCAGTGCCTCATGCCTCTTCCTAGCCTCTCTGTGTACCCTTTTATTCAGGGTTTAGGAATTTAAAAGAAAAGGATTTAGGAGAGCAATTACCCACACTTCTTGTAGTTGCTACTTGGTCCTATATGTCTTTCTCCCCAGGACACCTGGGCCATGTTCACAGCATGCTGTTTTGTTTTGTTGGGTTTTTTGGTACCAGGAAGCAAGTCCAGGGCCTTGCACTTGCCTGGCAGGCACTTGTGCTTTTATGTGAGAGGTGTGAGGCCCTTCTGTGATTTGAAGGGGCCCAAAGTGTGGCTGTGTGAGGGAATCAGTATTTCCTGCCATGGAAAAGCACAGTACAGGTTTGCAGGGTGCTCATCTTATGTTGATAAGTATGCATTTATCCTAATGGGTCCTAGCGAAGAAATCAGTCCTGTGAGTTATCCTCTAAGCCCAGATAGACACCCTTGCTCAGGGCAAGAGTAAAGTGTAAGGAGTTTCAAGGGCAATTAAGTAAATGCTCCCAGGGAGATTGGGAGTCTAGCCTGACAGATCTCTCCCTTGGGTTTCTGGGGACACTTGGGGCCCCTCCAGGAAACGTCTGGGTGTGTGTTCTGTGGAAGGCTTGAGAAGTGAAAGGAGCCTGGGATTTCATCTGTTTTATCTTTCTGCTAAATATATTGTGTTTCTGCTACTTGTCATTTCTTATTGCTTTTGGTTTTATGGTGTATTCAGCAGCATTTGCCCAGTTCTCTGTGACTGCCAGCCTGGATATTTGGTTTGTTGGTCCTTACAGCATGCTTTTTGCTGGACAATGTGCCATACGGCCCATTCCAGATAGCTGGCACCATGCAATGTGCCTAGTTTGTAGATGTAAGAAGTAAGGTTGCCAAGGCCCAGGGTTTGTGGGCCCTGGGGTACCTGTGTGGCAGGACAGAACACAGAGAGCTGTCAGGCACTGTGCTGGTGCAGCTCATTGGCCCAAGGAGAATGTGTAGGTGGATAGTAGGCATGGCTGACTGTGCACAGGGTGCAGGTGCTGTAGGTTTAATTTGTTGTATTAAGGACTGAAAAAAGGGGTTCCAGATCCTTGGTAGGGCAGACAGGCCACCACCAGCCCATGCTGCTGCAGGAGTGAGGATGATGGATTCATTTGGGAAGCAGGCCATTGCTCTTGTGTCCCAGACACCCTAGCGCAGCAGTTCTCAACCTGTGGGTTGTGACCCCGGCGGGGGTTGAATGACCAAAACACAGGGGTCACCCAAAGCCATCAGAAAATGTTATTTATTTGGAATTACAGTTTTGAAGTAGCCACCAAAATTATTTTTTGGCTTGGGGTCACTGCAACATGAGGAACTGTATTGTGAGGTCACAGCATTAGAAAGGTTGAGAACCACTGGACTAATGGGACCACACCAAGCAAGCCTGGCTCTGGCAGCGCCAGAGGAACCAGTTGCAGACATCCAGGCGAAGCCGTATGCAATGTGGAGACTATGGCTGGGCGATAGTCCTCACTGCTGGGAACAGCGTGGGAGAGGGGATGCTGGAGGCAGTAAGGGTGTGCTTCCTTTGCTCAGCATGATTTTTGAAAGTCACTTCTTTCAATACCTGTTTTGTTTTGTTTTGTTTTTTGTCTTTGTGAGACAGGGTCTCATTGTGCAGCTCCAGTTGGCCCTGAGCTCACTTTTGTAGCTCAGGCCTGGTCTCAACTCGCACTGATCCTCCTGCCTCAGCCTCCCAAGTGCTGGGATCACAGGCCTGCTCCACCATGCCCGGCCAATACCTGGTCTTGATTGCTGCACAGGAAGCGCAGTGGCAAGTAGTGACCAGTAATGCAGGCTTGTTGCCAGCCTCGAGGAGGTGCTGTCCGAAGAGCCTAGGATGTGTCACACAGGAGGTAGAGTGTGGAGCAGTGTATGTAGCAGGGCAGCCTTGAGACAAGAGGCCAGAGGTCAGGGCCTGCCCACTGTACTTGGCCCTGGGCAAGCCCGTCCTAGAGCCCCCAGCAAGCCTCTGGCTGCCTCATGAAGTGGGACAATGAAGCACACCCATCTGCAGCTGGTGGCAGTCTGAGGCTACAGCACAGGCCCAAGGACTCGAGGAGACAGGGCTGCAGAGCCCTTGTTGATCGGCAAAGGATGAGGTCCTGTCACCCCTTTTCTGTATGAAATGGCTAAGGGTTGATATAGAGGAAGGACTAGACCTGAGGAGCTGCCCCAAAGCCCAAAGGTCTGCACGCTGTGTTCTGACACCTGCAGGGGTGTTCTGCCACCCTGCCCAGGTCGAATGCTGGTAGTCATTGCACAACTTCATGGTGCAGCAGCCAGGGATAGCAGGCCTACTCTCTGGGCCTCCGTGAGGAGTTGCCTGTGCTGTCTGTGGTTGAAACTGCAATGCGAGTAGCATCTGTACTGCCATCACACTGGTCTTCCCACTGCAGGTGTTTATGTCCTGAGACATTTGCCGTAATTGTGCCAAGTCAGGAGAGTGCACTGCCACTCCCTGTGGTCTTCGTCTCCCCAAACCTGTGGTGAAGCTCTGTTCTCTCCCTGTTGGGGTCAGGGCATGGGGTAGCTGCAAATCAGGAGCCATGCCATTGCCAGGGAAGGACTGGGCTCCATGGGGCAAAGCTGAGCCCTCGGAAAGTGAGTGTGTCCAGGGAAAGCTGTGAGACCAGGAAGTCTATTCGAGGGTGCGTGTTCCACTGTTGGCTGTGGTGCAAAACTTGCAGAAAAGCTGGGTGCCCTGCCCTAGGAGAGGTGTGCAATAGTGATCAGTGTCCATGGTCCAGGTGCAGGCGATACAGACACAGGAAGGAGCAGTCAGTGGAGTGAGCATGGCATCTGTGTCGCATCACTGCTCCATGACTGTGGCTGGACCAGGACAAGGAGATCACTCAGCAGAAGGAACAAGGGCTGTTCCCCTAGTTGGTTCTCCAGAGAGAGCTGGGCCTTTAGGTCAGGACTCAAGGTCAGTCTTGTCAGGGGTTTTCTGGTGACTCTCCAGAGGTGCCTGTCAAGTGATGGTGTTCCACTGCACCCCGGAGCTGTTGGAGCTTGGGTCACAAATGTGACACAGAGCCACTCCTGTTTAGAGGTGAGGAAGAGGTAAAGGGCTGGATGGGAGTCCAGGAACAGAGGTGGTGGCATGTGTTGGGGCCAGCGCTGTGTTTGGGTGGAGCAGCTGTATCCCTGGAGCAGCAATGCATGTCACTCAGGGTTGAGACAGGCCCAGGTGGGGTGGTTGTTTGCATAGTGCACTTGGGGTACAGAGTGAGCCTTCATGCAGTTGGGAACGTCTTAGGTGGGACCACCCTCAGATCTGAGAACTGAGCAAGGCCAAAGCTTGGCCTCAAGGCACTGGGCGCAGAGTGGAGCAGGGCTGCTAGGATCCCACTGTGGTCACGTTACTGGGTAGAGCCATCTGGTATGGTGACAGAGCCAGCTTTCCCTCTTTCATGCTGCTATAGGTGTAGTGAAAGCACGTTCGCCTTTCTTGCTCTTAGTTGCCAGTTACACGATCGGCTGCTGTGCTTGTGTTTGGTACCATCTGTCTGGAAGGTGAGGAAAACACAGGCATAAGGAAAAACGTTGAAAACAGAGTTTGGATACTGAGGAAGTAACATGGACAAGAGACCTGTGGGAGGAGGCAAGGTGGGGAAGGAGCCTGCTCCGTCTCCACATCACCCCTCTCCAGGCCACAGTGGCACTTCTCCCGGAATCCAGCTCGGAGCCTGCCTTGGCTTGCACATTTGAGGGCTGAGATCCAGGCTCTGCCACTGACCTTGAACCGCTTATGTGTGGGCTGCTGCCCCTCTTGTGAGAGGCAGGATGTACCAGTGGGGTCCAGGTCAGCCCAGGCGTTGTTGCAGGGCTCAGGACCACCCTTCCTAGAAGGACCCCTGGCTATCTCACCCCATGGAGAAGACTAGGAGAAAGTGGTTCTTTTGGCTCTCAGCACAAGTGACCTCAGGAGCTGCGATGCCCTCCCTGAAGCCCCATGGTGATGAACCTGTGGCATGTGTGCTGCTGTGGGCTGTGGGTACCATTGACAGCTCTGCAAGGCTTGCCCTCCCTGCCCTAGCCACTGGGCAGCACATGCCTCTTCTCGTTCTCACCTGCTGAGCAGAGCCTTCCCCCTGCGGGTCATCAGCCACCAAGCTACTGTGGTCGCTTTGACAGTTGGTTTTCACATTGGTCTAATGGCTGGCCTTGCAAAACTCTCATGGTTTCCTCCTCCTTCCTTATGGAACTCCCAGAATCATTTCAGAGTTGCCAAGAAGGTAAGTTGGAGGGAGTTTTTATGCCATGGCAAGTTCCAGAACCGCTGTTTGGAGAACACTCCAGAAGCTGTTTGGCCTGCTGGGCAGGCTTGCTGTCTCAAGAGCTGACGGAAACTATGACCTTGCTGGCCATAGCTTGGGTAGGATGGGAGGTGATTCCATAGCCCACCCTGAGACAGCACATTCTGGGGGTGGCACCTGAAGTGGGACAGAGCAGGTTTACTCTCCCAGTGCTGGCGTGTTGACTGTAGATCCATCTTGCTGCAGAAGGCCTCCAGATGTGTAAAGCTGGAATAAATGTGGCATCTGCAGGCAGGACTGCATCTGTCCACTCATTCGTCAGCTAGTGTCAGTCACATTACAGATGCCTGCCATTATTCTGGGTACTTACGAGGTGACAGTGACCAAAACCTAGCTATGTTCTTGTGCCTGAGGGCAAAGCACAGGTTGGGGACAAGAGGAGTCAGGTTGCTGATGGTGTGTGTGTGTCGGGGACAAATCTGAGAGCAGGAGTCTGAGCCAACATTCACAGAGCCCCTCTGCTGGGTTCCTGGCAGACAGCCAAGTAGTGCTGCAGCGCTGCCTTGCTCGCCCCCTGTGGGAGAAGGTGCCCGTGGGATTGCCCTCCCTTCCAGATAGGCCCCTTGGCTGATGCTGTTGCATCTGTGCGAGATCACTGAGGGCTGTGTGCAGGAGGGGATGCTCCCTGCAGACTGGGCTTTAGCCCAGTGCAGGTGTGGGAGGCACGCTCATGAGTACAGTGTGGGTGTAGCCATGCCAGACTGACTGCACACTCCATGAGCAGAGGCTGTATGGGTGAAGGTGGTAGGCAGAGGTCTAGTGAATGCCCAACAGCTGCCCCCCTTAGAGGAGCTGTGTTGCAAGGCAGCAGTTCATCAGCAAGTGACTACTCCAGGAGGTTGGCTCCCAGGGACACGCCCCAGCGTGGTAGCTACTGACTGGGTGGTCTTGCGTGGGAACCCCCTTGGGATCCTGTCAGGAACACTGGTCTCAGGGGTAGGAGTAGAAGGGCGTGGAGAGGACTGGGGTATAGCTCAGTGGCCCAAGGTCCTAAGTGCTACTCCTGGTAAACTCCACCTCCTGAAAAACATTTGATACATGTAGTGAAAATGATATTTAAGATTTGGGGTTAGGGATGTAATTCAGCAGCATAAGTGCCTGTCTGGCATGTGCAAGGTCCAGAGTTCAATTCCCAGTACCAAAAAAAGAAATTTTTTTAATTCTTGTCTGGAGTTCAGGGATTGCCTGGTGGGGGAACGAGGATAAGGTGACAAGCTCCTGTGATGTGTGGCAGGCAGAGGAGTGCTACCATGGGCTCCTATGTGTGATAGACCTGCACCTGGGAGGGGCTGCCAGTGCCATTGTCTGACAATGGACACTGCCAGTTAGTGGTGGCACAAGCCTCACTGGCCTGACTGTTCTTGGTATTTTGTCCTGTAGTGATTCCTGGTGTACCACCTCCAGGAACAGCCTCCTATGAGGTCAGTGTGGGCCTTCAGCATAGCGTGATGCTCTGTGGGATGGCAGCATGGACTCTGCATCCTGTAGCCTGTCTGTCTGAGCATTCACACTGCCTCCCATATAGGGCTGTTCTGGGTTAGGTAAAGTCACACCTGGGGGTGTGGGTTCTGGGAAGAGGAAAATAATGCAGGGTGCTGGTGGCACTACTGCTGGGGAGCCTCTGAATCAGCTGATCCCTGGAGGAGGGTCCTGGGCGGTGGCTAGGCACCTGATGTGGCCTCACAGGGTGGCTTTCTGTTCCAGGTATATGG
Source organism: Myocastor coypus (assembly GCA_004027025.1). Lineage (NCBI taxonomy): Eukaryota > Metazoa > Chordata > Mammalia > Rodentia > Myocastoridae > Myocastor > Myocastor coypus. The sequence goes on along the minus strand of PVJA010055107.1, from coordinate 2,108 downwards.
ACCTCTGAAGGCTTGGCCAAGAGCCATTGCTAATTCTGGAGGCCTGGGGAAGATGATGTAATTTCCTACTAGCCTGTGTGACACTGTTGTGCCTGGGCCATCATGGAGAATAGTAGACTCGAGCTTGGTTGTCAGGGATTTCAGGGAGCTCTGTCACTCCAGAATTTCACCCCAGCAGCAGAAAGCCCAGCAGAGCTTGAGGGAACAGGATGCAGCACATTCTGTGGCTGCTTTAGGGCAGGAGAGTGGGTGCTGCTGTGGCTGTGGGGACGCTTGCGTATTTGGGAGAGAGCACACTTTGAACAGATATTTGTGGCCACTGGCCTTTCGTGATGACAGGAAGTTAGCTTCCTCTCCCGGGGCTTGTGTTGAAGTCTAATGAAACCCCACAGATGCATGAAAGTGTATACCTATAGCTCACACATGTTTTGTCATTTGAAAGGCCTTGGTGTCCCACCTTGGCTTCAGGAAATCTAAGGCTGGACTGGCTCAAACCAGCTTTTCAAACCTGCAACTTGGACGTGCAATCTGTTCAGTATACAGGTGTTGTAAGGGGTGCGCAGAATATTCCAGAAAGAAAAGCTGGTGGTAGAGTCTGGTCTGCGATGGAGAGTGCAGCACATGCATTGTTGCATGATTGTTGAGTGCCCAGTTCACATTTCCTGGGAGAGGAGGAGCTTCCCCAGGGCTGTCCTCCTTCTCAATGTGGGGATGGAGACACTTATATGGGTCTCCTTCCTCAACATTCCCATCTACGTATGCTGTATGTATGTATGTGTTATGTTATCTGTCTATCTGTCTGCGATACAGGGTTGCACTACACAGCTCGGATGGGTAGTGATTCTCCTGTCTCTGCCTCTCCATCACTGGGATTACAGACATGCATCACCACTACTGCTCTCTGTGGCAGACATGTGTGCCAGGCCAGCACAGCATGTGGTACTGGGGATCAAACCTGGGTCCTTGCACTTACCAGGCAGGCTCTTAGACCACGGAGCTACAGGCTCAGCCCCCTACCTACATTTTTGTCTGCTCTTACTGCATATGTTGCCTGCCTGCACAGATTTGTACAGCTTTATGGAAGTACAGTTGATGCTCAGTGAGCAGTGAACTGTATATTCGACATATACAACTTTATACATTTTGACACCTGGACACTGTCATTGCAATCAAGTTCATCATAGTCCAGAAAATTTCTTTTGCCTTTGGTAATGCATACACACACTCCATTCCCATCCTCACCCCCACTTATCTGCTTTGCATCCCTGTACTTTAGTCTGCCTTTTTAAGAATTTGATGGAGTCAGGAAATAAGTAGTCCAGACTTTCTTCTTTTGGCCTCTTCATTTGAGTGTATTGGCTTGGCAGTTCATACATGTTATGGTGTATCTTTGGAGTCCCTTTTTTGTTGCTGAGTAGTGTTCTGTTTTAAACGCTAGTTTGTCATTATGTTGATTGGGCTTCTGCGTTAAGAATTGGCCAAAATGTCTTCAATGTGATTATACCATTTTGTGGTACCTCCAGCAGTGTATGAGAGTCCTAGTTGCTTTTATTCTTGAGAACACTTGATATAGTCAGCCTTTTTAATTTTAGCCATTCTAGAATGGATGGGGGCTTGCTGTTTTCCACTACATTTTTTAAAGAGGACTTTATACTAAGTTATGTTCTTTTTTTTTTACAGTTATATTTTTTATTACTCATTTTAATGAAAAACGAAGATAAAATAGCAATGAAACCATTTCAAAACAAGTTAGTAGGATGGTTACAATAATTAATACCATGTATATTGTTGTTTTCACAGTAGTTATTCAGAGGACAAGGTGCAGACTTGATATCTTGTCTAAACAATATTAGCACAAACTTTTATTCTCAATGAACTAAGACAAAGTAGCTGTGTATCTATCCTCTCTTTATTTATTTATTTTTCTTGTTTCAGAACTTTTGTTTGTTTATCTGTTTTTTATGGCTGGCTCAGCTTGCCCTGAGGGCAGGGCTGGCGCAGCATGTGGTGCTGGGGATCGAACCACAGTCCCTGCAGCTGCCTAAGCTTTGCTAAACAGGCGCTTTAGGCCACTGAGCCATCCTGCCAGGCCCCATATCCTCTCTTGT
>PVJA010055106.1:0-11296 GCA_004027025.1 Myocastor coypus | reverse complement strand
GACCAGCTTGGGCTACAAAAGTGAGCTCAAGGCTAGCCTGAACTGCATAGCGAGACCCTGTCTCAAAAAGACAAAAAAAAAAAAAAAATAATAATAATAATAAGAGGGTTTGTTGCATGTTGCTGGTATTTGTTATTCTTTAACCACAATGTAAAAAATGCAATAAACTTAGGAAGAAACAAAGCAGTATGGAGAAGGAAAGAAAAGAAAAATGAGATGTAAAGCCAGTTCAGTTGTACTTTTTTTTTTTTTTTTTTTTGTGGGACCAGGGTTCAAACTCACGACCTTGCACTTGCCCAGCAGGCACTTGTGCCTCGGAGCTATCTCCCCAGCCCCTCAGCTGTACTTTTTGTCACACCCTTCAGAGGGCAAAGAGACTTTAAACATAGAAGGTGTGAGCCAGACTGGGGCTGTAGGTCAGTGGTAGAATGCCTGTCTAGCATACACAAGAGCCCTGGACCTGAACCCCAGCATCACACCATTGTGTGCATGTGTACACACACACACACACACATACACACACAACACACATGCCAAAGCACATACCCAAACTGCTCAAAGTTCTAGACTCTCACACTGCTGTAGAACTATAATGTGAGCCATATGCTCACATCAAAAATGTTCTATGCTCAAATGTTTAGCAAAATGAAAAAAGTAGATGAACTTGCCTGTAATGATATTATTTTCTTTATCCCAACATGTCCAATATATTAGTTTATCAAGTAGCAACTATAAAAAGACCCATTGGATAAATCATATTCCCCGCCCCGCCCCCCCGCCCCCAAAGTCTCTGCAGTCTGGTCTGTTCAGATCACTTCTCACACTGGAAAGTTCCATCAGACAGCCTGGCTTGGCATTATGACACCTCAGCCTGCTGTGGAAATTGTGCCTGGAGGTGCTGCTCCTTTTTGCCTCTAGTCCCATCCTAAGAGATGCCTGTTGGGGGCTGGCTATTTGCCCTTCCTTTAGAAGTCAGATGTGGGAGACTGGGTGGGTCCTCTGCATGCTCCTGGCCAACTGGGACATCTCAAAGCCTCCTGAAGGAGAAAGTTCTCCCCTTGATGTCCTTGCAGCCAAGCTAGAAATTTGAACCCCAACTGTGGGCTTCAGTTGTAGCTTTGCCAAACAACATGTGGTAAATGCAGGTAGTTATGGTGATAGGTGACACACAGTACAGCTTGCTCAAGGAGGTGAGTGTCAGCCAAAAGCCAGGAAGTGAAGGAGGATGATGTAAGGAGAGGGTTAGGGATGAGCAAGGAAAATGTGGCAGGGATCAGAAAATTGGGACAGAGAAGAGTGGGCGTGGCTGGAATGTGGAGGGGACACACACACACACACACACACACACACACACACACACACACGGTGAAAATACCATAATGTTTAGATTTGATCGGACAAGCTTTTTAGGCACTTGAGCTGCAGAATGATTGGATGAAAATGTTATTTGACAAAGATTATCCTGGTGGTGGTGGCCCTGTGTAGTGGGAGGTTTGGAATGGGACAGCACATTTGGATTTGGGGCCTGGGATTGGGTGGTAATGAATGGTAAGGTACATTGTGAAGCATCTTTGCAAAATTACAGAGAGCCGAGCTCCTTCCCTAGAATCCTGTGTTGTCTCAGCCCAGGGAACCCTGAGACAGACCTGCACCCCAACTCGGGACCATCAAATGGGTGTGTGTGGCTGCTGGAGTTGAGGCACATACTGGTCTCTCCCTCACCCTGCATCTGGAGATCGAGGGTCCCCATAGAGGGGCATATGGAGCCCCTGGCTTTGGGCAGGAGGGGGGGTTTGTTAGAAAGCACTTGAGGTCCTTATTGCTGGTAAGACATGCTCTGTAGGTGCTGGGAGAGCTGGTTACCATGGCAATGGGCAACATCCACCAGTGTCCTGGGCAGGAGGATGGCAGATGGTTGCTTTGGTGCTACAGACCTAAGGGGTAGAGCATCCTAGACTAGGGGGTGCCTGAACCGTAAGTCACCTGTGAGCAGCTCCTATGGGTCCTGGATGCCAGCTGGCCTTTATGACAGAACAGTTACCCTTAACTTTCCCTTTGTATTCTTTGTCCTCTCTCCAAGCTCTGCAGCAGCTACCTTTTCGCTGTATCTGCCACGAAGTCCACTTCATTGTTTGGTCCCTTTCACTTTCTCATCTGTGTTCCAAAATTTGAGCCAGGGATATACTTACTAAAGCCTCCCATTCTCAGTCCTCTCTTCCTTTACCTCCTCCCTTCTGTGCTTCACCCTCCACTAGGTCACAAGAGTAAGGAAAAAGTCACACCAGACACAGCGGAAATGGTTGGCAAGGACCCCTTCCCTTCTCCCCAGCTCCGCTCCTTCTCATGAACACCCAGACAGGCAGATTTAACTTTTCTGTTTATTGTGGGTTTGTGGAGAAAAAAGCATTAATCCTCATTGAGCAAGGGGGAATTCCTTCCTGTCCCTCTTTCCCAATTCCAGGAGCTTACACTGTATGTTTTCCCAGAGTGGTGGGAAAGAGGGGGGTCTGTGAATGTGGTGGATGCAGGCTCTAGTGGGCAGAAGGCAGTGCCCTGGCCTGCTGTGCTGTGGCCAGGGGCTTTCAAGTCCAAGGATGTGTGCTGGGTGCCTACTGGGTCCACAGGGAGCGCGCTGCCTGGGCACCTGGCTGTGATGGTTTATAGTCCAGTTGAGGCTCGCAGTTGAGTGGGAGGTGGGTGTGCAAGCAGTGTCCCTAACCCCAGCAGGAGAGAGTCCAAGAGGGTGAGGAGGGTGTCTACAGGCAGAATGGATCTTGATGGGGAGGAAGGTGAGGACAGTGCACTTGGCTGGGCATATTTAGGGGAGAGGAGGAACCTAGGGGTGGGACCACAGTGGAGATCACTGTGGAGGGCATTGGAGGCTCTTGGTTGCCGCTGGCTCAGACCTGAGGACCCAGGATGGATGTGACCCTGTGGTTGCTCTGCCTCTCTGTACCTCACACAAGGCCCCCTGAAAAGGGGAGCTTCACAAAGAGCAATTTCTACTTAAAAATGAAATTGGTGTATAGTAACATTCTTCCCTGTAGGACTCTTAGGGAACAGTCCATTCTGTGTGGCCTTGCTCTGCCAGATTAAGAATTTATGGTGACATTTATTATAACTCTTTCCAATGGAAGTCTTTCTCAAGTGCATGTCTGCCCACCTCCTTGGGCTGTCGCTGATATAGTCATTCCTGGCTGAGTGAGGCTGTCTTCATGTGAGTTACTCCTCATTGCCTTCTGCTGCTGGTGGGACAGGCCTGGGTTGGAATGGCAGAGGCATGTTGGTTCCTGGACCAAATAGCTGCAGCTCCTGGGGGTTTTGATAACTTTGACAACTAAAAAAACCAGCAACTCCTTTTCTGTCTTCTTCCTCATTAATAAGCTGTGACCTGTGACTTATCACAGAGCCTGCGCAGGCAGTTCCTCCCCACCCTGTTCCCATGGCCAGTTTGCTATTTCTAAACTGCCTGTGCTTGACAAGTATATTATTAGAATTTGGGGAAACTGACCATTATCAGGTACCTAGTGATAACCTGAGATTATCACTTGGGAGTAGAGTTCTGAGCAGGAGGGCAGAGTCTAAGTGGCAGCGGTGTTGTCCTGTAGGCTGCCTCTTTCGCTGTTTTACGTTTCAACTGTGCTATATAGATAGATGGATGAGGTGCTACTGTATGAACATTTTCCTTTTTCTTCATTCAAAAATAGTAAGATCCCAACAAGGGCACATGAAAACAGTTGATGTGTTAAGGTGGTAGGATTGGAGGCAATAACCTATGTTATTTCTGATTTGGGTGAGAAAATACTTTTCAGATTATACTGAATTAAGCGAATGAATATCCATACTTTTTTTTGTGGTACCAGGGGTTGAACTCAGAACTTGTGCTTGCCAGGCAGGCACTTCTTCTGCTGAGCTATCTCCCTGGTCCTGTCCATATATTTTTAAGCTTAGAAAAAGAAATTGAAAATGTCATGTCATCACCTTAAAAGTGGTTGTTAGAAAAACAGCTGTGCATTGTTGTGAAGGCTTCTCCACTGCCAGGGCTGGAGGAGGGTATGGGGAACACTGGGCTGAGGGCGGGTGGCTGGCAGATCTGGAAGGCTCGTACCACAGCAGCACTGAGCCCTGGCGTGCAGCGATGGCACTGTATGCATAGGTCACGGTCTTTATGTGTGATGTTGTACCCCTAGAGGTTAACATTCTCATTTTACAGATGGGCACACAGGATCAGGGAAAAGGAGTAAGGGCCCCAAAACCTCAGAACTCTGAGTGGAACGGCTCCAGGCAGGGTCTTTCTCACACTCAGACCCACTGATCCTTTGAATCATCAGGGAAGACTGTCGCTGAAGGAGCATGTGCCACATGCACATGTGCAGGTGGTGGGAACACAGCTCTGATGCTGGCTGCTCATTTGTTTGCTTTGCTTGGTGTCTACTTAGAGTGATTGCTTAGAGTGTGCTGCTGGGTGGGCTCTGCCATGGGTCCTCGGGGCTGCTGACGGCCTCCTGGGAATTCGAATGCCTGCCTCCCTCAGAAAAAGGGGGAATTGTCTCATGGTCAGTAGTGGCAAATGGATAAGGGAGCAGCACACAGAGCTCTCATCAAGTGATTGCATTTTTGCCCTCTTTTCTCAGTCCTTAAAAGCCACACACATTTCTGGAAGCCAGTCTAGAAAACAAAAACACCACAAAGGAGAAAAGATAAACATCATTCCACTCCATTATGCTAACTGAAATTAGAATAATACAAGATATACTGTTTTGCAACTTGTGACTCCCCCTTCTGCCAGGACAGTAGCGGATTCTTAATTACATAAAATAAAGTAAGACAAACATTCTAGACATGAGGAGGTGCTTGTCTCAACCAGGTTGATGTCCGTGCTGCTGGCTCTGCCCTCATCTCTGAGTCCTGGTCTGATTGAGAGTCTCTGGAGGCCCCAGAATGCGTAGTGGGGACACAGGTGGCTGTGGAGATGCAGATGAGGGGGCTAGGAGCCCCCTGGGGGATGGATGGGTGGTTGGGAGAGGTGTTGTGGAGCCACTGGCCTCCCAGGTCCTGACCTGTCAGCCTGCAGGGCTATGGGATGCATCCTAGAGCCATTTCGGTGAGTCTGCATTATGAATGGTGCCCCTAGTAGTTGTGAGGTGAAATGTTGGGCTAAAGCAGGAGCTACCTGTGTTACCAGTTCAAGTTAACAAGAGTACCAGCCCTAGAAAGGGCTGAGCACTTTTCTTTGGGTGAAGGCATTTTCATAGGGTCTCTATCATGTAAGGGAGACAATGGAGGCTGAACTGGAACAGGGGACCAGAGAAAGTGCAGGTAGTGTCCTTGGGAAGGACATCCTCATCATCTACTCTCAACCCCTAGGTGTAGGATGTCTCCCTGTTCTGGTGGGAAGTCATAACTGTAATTTATATTCTTTCTCAAGAGGTAGTTTTTCGCTCCATTTTGTCCAAGCTGCACTGCTGTCCCCCACAGGCCCTCAGTGACATCTGGAAGTGTTTAAACAGTCTGTGGTCATCAGGCGGGGAAGGGTGAGTTTGGCCTAGTTTAGTGGCCCAGCAGCCTCAGGGATGGCATGTGCTTTGAAATTCTCAGAATGTAGTTCACTTTCCTCATCCCAGACCCATATACGTTTACTTTCTTTCCCACATTTCTTCTCCCATCCTACTCACTTGGAGTGACCGGCATTACCTGTCCATCCCTGGAGCTTCCAGGAACCTCTGGCCAGTCTGTTTGGGCAGCTGGTGCTTTGTGCAGGTGCACTGGTTGGCCCCCAGGCCTCTGCAGGATGGCTGGGAAGTATGCTGGCCCTTGCCCAAGGCTGGATCAGCACAGTATACTCAGAGTGTTTGGCTTCTGGTAACCAGAGTCAGCATGGAGCATCTCATTCCAGGGAGGAAGAGGCCACAAAATGTCTACCTTTTGCCCCTTAGAGGTAGAGATTTTGAGGGGCAGCCCACAGAGCAGGATAAAACCCCCCGAGATGGGTGTAGACCTCAATCTGCTGTCCTGAGTGGATGAAGGGAAGAGATTGAACTGGGTGAGTCCATTCAGCCTCAGGCCACACTGCAGCCTTCTTCTCTCAGGATCACTACAGAGCCGGGCGTGGTGGCGCACTCCTGTAATCCCAGCACTTGGGAGGCTGAGGCAGGAGGATTGGTGTGAGTTCGAGACCAGCGCTGGGCCACAAAAGTGAGCCCAAGGCCAGCCTGAACTGCATAGTGAGACCCTGTCTCAAAAAGACCAAAAAAAAAAAAAAAAAAATGATCACCTCGGGATTGGGAGGAAGTGCTTCGCTGTGTCCATCCACCCCATTCTACTCCCTGGTGCCTGTTCATTCCCACACGCAACTTTTTATCCTCCTTTGGGGAGCAAACTTGGCAAAAGGATATATCAGCCTTCCATGCAGGGAGATGTACCTGTACTCTACAGGGAAATCTCAGAGCTCCTTGGGAGTGCCTAGCCTTCTAATTCAAAGGCCACTGGTGTACATAGCTAGAGCTCTTGTAAATGCAGGCTGCTGGCCATTCTCGTGCATTCCAAACAGAATGCATAGGAGGGCAGCAGTCTTGGAGGCATGGTGAGAGGCAGGTTAGGCTAGAAGGAGATTGACACCAACTGGAAGATCAAGGTGCTTCTGAAGGCTGTGCTGACATTCTGCCATTGGCACCACATTCAGAGAGGCTCTGCTCTTACTTCTTTCCCACAAGCAGCAGAAAAAGTCAGATATGGCCATGAGCCAGGACTTCTAGAGAAGAGGCAGAGGAGCTAGGCTCTGTCCCCTGAGCTGACAGTTTTAAATAGCTGCCCAGCTTCCTGGCCCAGGACCCCTACATCTAGCAGCATCAACCCCTGCTCTGTCCTGGGGTGCCTGTCTCTATGCAGGACTGCAACACCTGGTCTTCCTTGTGGCTTCAGCCTTCTACTGCCCCCACCCTGGCCTGTCTGGAGGAAGACTAGGACTGTTTGCAGCTCTCTGCAGGGCCAGCCCCCCATGAGTGCGGTATCCCTGTTTTCTGCGAGTGGAACTGGTGCAGAAGAGCTAGGAGCCTTCTGAGAGCCTGTGTGGATGTTGTGTATTCTGCTAAGTTAATAGCTCATTGTAGCCATTTCATTCTGAACCTGATCCTATTCAGAGCCATGGTTAGAGAAGCACTTAGTTCTGGTAGAGTTGATTGACCTTGTGGTCAGCAAGGAGAAAAGTTGTAGGTTTTTCTAACCTCAGGGTTAGTGTCCCTCTCATCTGTTTGTCACATGTCTCTCTGCATGTGCTGCTCTGTTGGGGGCTTCACAGAGAGCAAAAAACAGATGTGGATCTGGGGCACGTGATGGTATGGATTGTACATGCGCACAAGTGCACCAGGGGCAGAAGGGCAGAGTTTAACTTTCCTTTGTGAAAACTCCCCGCATGGGCATGCATGGATCCTAGTGGTGCTGGATAAAAGTGACTCAAAGACTGTGATGAAGGCTCAGGAGTCTGTATCCTAGCTGGGAGTAAGATCTTAAAGCAGCCTTCCTAGCACTTCTGCATCAGCTCTACTCCTGGGCCAGACTTCCTGGCAGTTCTTCTGTACTTCTGAGAGTGAATTCTGCACCCCGCATCTCAGTTGTCTATCCCTTCTGGCCCTGTGGATCAGCCATTTCCTCCTGCCTAGGACATTTCCTCCACTGGCCTCGTGACCTATGCCCAGCCCAAGGCCTCATCTGCCTGTGCCGACCATGGGCATAGGTCTTCCCTAGACTGACCTCCATCTTCCATGTTCTTTCTTCCCTAGCTCACTGCCAGCCTCTCAACAGGGTAGTTTTCAGTGTGTATCAGCCCCATGCACACCCCCTCCTTATGTTGTGCAAATGGGGGCCCTTGGCCAGTGGTTTTGCCCCCTTCAGACTCTTGTGCAACCTACTTCCCAACTCACTCCTGATTTTCCTCTCTGGTTCTTCTGCTGTCTTTTGTCTTAGCCTCCTGTCCTTTCTGTCCTCGTTAAGTGGCATTTTCTTCCCTAGGGCTCCATCTTGGCTTATTCTGGCAGATTTTGTTTATTGCTATGATTCTGTTAACTGTCCCTCTGGTCCACTCTCTACGAGGTCCACCTGAAGATTTCAAGCTCTTTGCTGTTCTGCCATTGAGCCCCTCAGTCTCAGTGTGGGTCCTGACCCACTTCCCCACCCACTGTCTTCATCAAGACCAGCTCTGCTATTGCTTCTTGGTTGCCTGGACCTCTCTATTCTGTGAGCCTGCACTACTCCTAGCTGCTCTGCTTGGCCCCTCATGTCTTCCTTCTGGAGCATAGCAACAGCTGTTTAATTGATCCTTGGCTGAGCTCTGTCCTTTGGGCCACCTGCCACACAGCTGGAATGCTACATTTCCAGAACAGTTGGAGCACACTGCTTCCTTGCTGTTCTGGTCCTGAGTATTGGCTGATTCTCATCTGTCCTACAAGCTCTGTGTGGCTGCACCTCCAAGCTTCTTATGCTGCTTTCTCTCCCTTATACTGTTCTTCTTCTCCACCTGCACCAGAAACCTGGTTGGATGTCTCTTGCTTCCCAGGGCCACCCCCAACACATAGGATGGGCTCTTCCTGGTGCTTCCTTGGTGCCCTTGGTGAGCACACTCAGGGGCCAGCTTCAGGGAAGTCCTGCTTTTGTCTTTCCTCTCCTGGACTGGTGCATCTCAAGATCTGACACAGGCCTTATTTGTGCCTCATTGACTCAGGCCTAGCGGAGTGCCTGGCCTGCCGCTGACCAATATGTGGTTGCCTAATTAATGTTGTATGGAGACAGATTCTTCCTTGCATCTGTCACGAGACTTTTTCAAGGAAAGACACTATTTTACTTGGCTTGAACATCCTTATTTACTGAACTGGGCCACAGTGAGGGTGCTTCTGTCTGTAAGCTTGAGCATTTGCTGATTTCATGACACTCTTCTTGTGCACACCCTAAGCCCCAGCTCTTGTCATTCAGGTCACATCCGGGGCAGTGAATCCATACTCCCAGCTCTATGGATTTGTTTGCATTGGTTTCTCCCACAACCTACATTTTCTGTGAAAGTAGAAGAGATCATAAAGTTTAGCTTCATTTAAATAACGCTGTAATCTCACATACTCAAACTTTACCAAGGAAGTAAGTATTGAAACAAAAAATTATAGAATGCATTTCTACACCTGGTACCAGTGATTTTATGAGTAGCTCATCCTCATAAGCATGTGCCAAATCTGTGTGCATATGTGTGTCTGGGTACATCTGTGTCCTAATTCTGTAGGGCCCTGTATTTGTACTGTTGGTAACATAATATATAGTCTTGTACCTTACTGGGTTTTTTTTTTTTTTTTTTAAGTAATTGTACAGGATATTGATCCTAGGGTGTTTACACTGAGTTATATCCTCAACCCTTTTCACTTTTTAAAATTTTTTTATTTTGAGGCCAGATCTCACTAGATTACTAATTTTCCCAGGCTGGGCTTGAATTTGTGATCCTCCCGCTTCGGCTTCCCAGAGTGCTGGGATTAAAGTGCACCACCTGGCTGTGTCCCTTCTCTGCTCTGGAGTAGCCATTTCATGCTCAGTTGCTCCTATGCTGACAAGATCATGACTACTTGGGTGTGCTGTGAAGACACTGCTACACTACCGTAGAGCCAGTTACAAGCAGGGGAGCTGGCGGACAACATAGGATCAAAGTTTCTGCAGCCAGGAAAGGAGAAGAGGCAGTCAGGGTCAGTTCCTGATCCCCTGGAGCTGCTCAGGAGGGTGGGGTTCAGCAGCCTTGAAGATAGGCTGGAGTATGGCGACCATGTGATTTTGCATGAAAACCTGGAGACGTGGGCTGTTGGAAGGCGAGAGGGTGCTATCAATAACTTCTGGGGTGATATGAGTCACAGTCATGCTGGGAAAAATGGAATCTGTATCTTCCCAGTGCAGGATGGGCCTCTTCTGAAGGTTTACTGTCTCCCCTGGAGCTGCTCTTGGGTAGGAGTTGCAACTTCCTGACACTGCCCAGCTGGCAGTGGGGTTCCTTGGCTCACTCATAGCCTGCGGGTCCCTGCCCCTGGGTCCCAGCCACCCAGCCCGGAAGCTTGCCCTGTGCCCTTCTCCTCACCCAGAGCTCGGACACCATAGGCCCATGTACACCTGCCTTCGGTCCAGAGGAGATGGTGGCTCCCACAGTCTGTCTGCCTCTGTGAACTCCTCTCCTGGCCTTGTGGTCCTCATCCATAGGGTGGGGATAAGAGTGATGTTCTGAGGGCCATCTTGGGATTAGACAGAGGATGACACTGAAGATGATAGTTCTGTGCCTGTAGCCAGCCGAGATTGGGCACATTCAGAGTGGTATGGCTGTAGACTCTGCCTGTAACCGCAGAAGTCTTTTTTGCAAAATGTTGAGAGAGAGAAGAAATAAAAATGGTGAGTAGGAGAATTGTAGCTATAGCTGGCCTTCACATGTTGTTGTTGTCTGTTTTACCCTTGAGAAACAAAAGCAGAAAGAGGTTAAATAACTTGGCCAAGGTCACACAGCCAGTAAGTGGTGAGGTGGCACAGACTGCTACTTTTCGAGACAATTTGGAGATGGCTAAGTCTCCATGTATGAATTTCAGACTGGTGGGAGCAAGGATATGCAATGAAAACGTTGGCAGGGCTTCCTCCCCCCGCCCCAATCCACCTCTCCTTACCAGCCAGAGAGCAGAGGATCGTGATTTCAGATGCTGAGTCTGTGTGTCTGGCTGGGGCTCAACGTGTCCTATTTATAAAAGATTTGAATAAAATAGTGTTCTGGCTCTGTTGACATTTCTTCTTTCTCCTTTCTCCCTTCCTCCACTGGTCCTGTCCCCCACACATTCACACAGATTATAGCGTTGGCCTCTGTGTTTGTGTGTGTGTGTGTGTGTGTGAGTGTGTACATGTACAGTGGACATTTTTTGCCCCTAGAAGGATGTGCCCAGCTCTCCCGTGCAGGGTGGATGCGTGGCTCTGGCTCTGTGGTGGCCTCTGCAGGAGGGGAAGTTTCTTGGATCAAGCTGTCCAGAGTAGGCTCCTGTTTGTGGTGGGGTTTCTCTCTGGTTTATTTACTTACTGGGGTGGGCTGGGGAATGTAAGGGGGAGCTGTGTTCAGATTGTTCAGAGACATCTGCTGTTTGCAGTAATTTGCTAGCCAGGCAGAGCTGTTGGGTGGCTAGTTTTGCCGTGTTCCCTGTAAATATTTTGACTTCAAGGACAGGGGTGGGGCCCTAGAGACTTCAAGGAGACTGAAGGCTTGGTTCTCCTTGGGTCGCCCCCCCCCCCCCCCCCCCCCCCCCCCCCC
>PVJA010055105.1:0-11286 GCA_004027025.1 Myocastor coypus | reverse complement strand
TCTAAAAAAAAATCCTCTTAGGGAAAAAAAAAAAAAAAAAAAAGAAAAGAAAAAGACTGATTCATGTTTCAGAGTGCTTAGACATTTAGTTGCTTCAGGGTTGAGTGCTCACTTCAAGCTCTTTCCAGGTCAGACCAAAAACCAGGCATCTCCTTTTACTTCTAATGGATCTCTGGTTTCTATAAACAATATATATGGGGTGTTCCTTTTTATCTGACATTCTCAAGAAACTGTAACAGACAGGCATGTAGCTAACCGAATTGGGAAAAGTCAAGTTTGTGTGTGTGTTTTAAAAATTGTATTTGATACAGGCTCTCACTATGCAGCTCAGACTCATAGTGACCCTTCTGTTTTTAGCCTCCCCAGTGCTGGGATTACAGGCATGCACCAGCATGCTCAGACTGTGTGGTAGGCTCAGCCCAACCTGGGGGTGGGGCTGGCTGGGGTACTGGGGATCAAACCATGGTCTCTGCACTTGCCTAAGCAGGTGCTTTAGTCTGCTGAGCTATCTCACTGGCTCAAAGGGAGTTTTTTTGAATCACTCAGAACCACTGGATTAGGCTCTTGGGGCACAAACATCTGATTTCTCCTCATTTTTCCTTCTGAGTTTACTCAAGCTCTAACAAATTCCAGAAACATGGGCAGAGATTCTTTTATATAGGTGTTTTTGAAAAAAATTTCCCTTAAATATACTGAGCCACTACAGTATTTTGTCCTTTCTGAAAACATTTTTCTTCACACTATAGGATTATGTTTAATAAAAGTATTTGGGTTGAAATATCTTATGAAATAATCTGAAACTTTGACCAGGCTTTCTGAAAAACCAGCAGCATCGGTTTTGAATGCAATTTTATGATTTTTTTTTTTTTAGTGGTACGAGGCAACAAAGTCAGGACCTTGCACTTGTCAGGCAAGCACTTATTCCATTGAGCTATCTCCCCAGCATGTTGAATGCAATTTTAGTTTTGGACCATTTAAAAAAATACAGGCATGTAGCTTTCACCCCAGAACTCATTCCTTCACCCTTTGTTCCTAAGACTTAGTTAATAAAGTACTTAAATAATTACATACATTTTCGGTACATTTCAACTTACTTTATAGCAATGTATTCTAACATTAGCATTGGCGTTTGAGGAGGATATGGAAGACAGGCTCTCATTCTGAAGACCTGTTTCAACAAAATCTGGAGCAATTTTCTTAATTCATTCTTCTTAATGAGAAGGTGCCTTAGCTAAGAAGGCAGCAGATACCTCTTAGACTATGGCCTAGATAATGTCCCTTTACTTTGTAATAGTTTTCAACATGTTTTCTCCTCTCTAATTTTCTCCCTAAATTAACTATCACCACGTGTGCCAAGTTTCTGGAGGAACATTCTTTCCTTTTTCTGTCCTGCCCCTGAGCCAGCACTCTCCTGTGGTTGGAAGTGACAGTCTTTGTGTCTCGGAGAGGCTGGTACAGCTGATCCAGGAGCCAGGGGTCAGGGTGGGGCAGGTAGAGGAAAGGATTGCTGAATTCCTCTGCACAGAATGAGATGGAGGCTGGAATGATTGGGTCATTGTTCTTTAACAATGAAAACTAACTATTGTCTTTTAAAAGTGCTCCAGAGGATTGAGGATACAGCTCAGTGGTAAAGAGCTTGTCTAGGATGTGTGGGATCTTGGGCTCAATCTCTAGTGCTGTAAAACCTAAAAACAAAGGGCTTGGGTGGGTGGTGGTTAAAACGTGGCAGTAGTAGCTTCCAAAAAAACATGGATTTTTTTCATTATTATTTTGCTCACCACTGTGGGCCTTCCTGACCAACTAACTCATCTCACACTAGGAGTCCCTGGGTTAAATCTTAGCGCTCAGAACTAGAAGCAGCTGGGAAATATTTGGGCCCCAGCTGTGAGGACCTTTGGCCATCCTTTGATCCTCACAGCTGGCCCTGTGTGAAGGATCTGCTGTAAGTTTATTTAACAGCAGAGTGAAAAGTGTGAAGTGAGACAGGAAAAAAGCCAATAAAGGGTGCATTACCATGAAGGCTCTGCTTTTGGCAGCTGGGACTTGAACCTATCTAGACACTGTGCCAGGCTCTTAAAGTCTCAGGCCTAGCGCAGGCTGGGAGGCTGGAGTGTGTGCTCCCCTCCCCAGAATTTGCTGGTTGAGAATCACTCCTACAGTGTCAACTTTGGACTCTGACCTGTGGCCACAGAATGCTAGAAAAATGAAGGCCACCCTGGAGGAAAACTGTCTACTGTGATCTCCATGTGGACCATCGAATTTGGAAGGGTAGGCACCCTCAGTACTTCTGAGAACTCCACAGAAGTCCCCAAACTGCACCTGTCTGCAGCTGTGCTTATGCATCACCAGCATTAGCAGGAAATTTGCTGGGATTTTGGCAGTTCACCATTCTTGGAGTGAGGCAAGTGATTTATTTGGAGAATATTTATCCTGGAACTGAAATGGTAATATCTACAGATTGTGCACCTAAAACCTGAAGGCCTGGGGTCAGTTAAGACAGCTCAGTAGACTAAAGCACCTGCTTAGGCTGAGCACAATGGCCAGGGTCTTATCCCCAGGCTGCAGTGCTGGCTCTGCCCCCAGGGTGTGCTGAGACAGTGACTAAGGTGTGGTGGCACACGCCTATAATCTCAGTGCTTGGGGGCTGGAAACAGGAGGATCACTATGAGTCTGAGCTGCGTAGTGAGACCTTGTACTAAATGCATTAAAAAAAGAAAAAAAAAAGCCCTTTGGAAATAGAGACATCCTGCCGGGCGTGGTGGCGCATGCCTGTAATCCCAGCACTCGGGAGGCTGAGGCAGGAGGATTGGTGCGAGTTCGCGACCAGCCTGGACTACAAAAGTGAGCTCAAGGCCAGCCTCAACTGCATAGTGAGACCCTGTCTCAAAAAGACAAAAAAAAAGAAATAGAGACATCCTTCCACTTCTGCATTCTTAGATTTCTGCTTCCTGGCTCTAATGGAGATACAGCCCTCATCACTATCCCAAGATATTTGCGCCATAGACCCAATTCTACTATACTTCCTTTCTTTTTCAATAAACTAGGGACAGTGGTGCACATCTGTAATCTCAGTCAATAGGAGACTGAGGCAGGAGGATGGTAAATTTAAGTCCAGGATGCACAACTTAAACTCTATCTCAAAATAAACTCAAATGAGATGTCTGTGGGATTTGGCTTAGTGGTAGACTGTTTGCCTAGCATGGTTGAAGCTGTAGGTTCCATCCCTAGTAATGCAAAAACAAATAGACAAAAGTCAAACTTTTACACTGGTTATCATTAGCTGTTCTTAGATCTAGATGGCACCTAGAAAAACTGGTTAACAAAATGAAACAGAGCCAGGCAAGGTGGTGCATACCTGTAATCCCAGCACTTGGTAGGCACAGACAGGAGGACTGCTGTGAGATCGAGGCCAGCCTGGGCTATACAAAATTAGACCCTAACTCCAAAAGACAGACAGAAAAAAAAAAAAAAAAAAAAAAAAAAAAGATTATTAGTGGATTTTATAATTTTTTGGAAATACTTATTGTCTGAGTTAAAATGCTTAGTTACAGGGATAAGTATCCCTATGCACATTCATGAATGTCTACATATGTATATCTGTGTTCATGCCAAGATCAAATCATATTCAGAGTCTGCATATACATAGTCATATATATTCAGAGATTTTGTTCCTCAAAGAGTTTGGATTGAGCTCTCCTGATGTAACCCTTGCATTCTCTCTTCATTTGGGAGGGACTAGCTGTGGAGGCCTCACAGGTATATACACTGGATGTACAGTGTGTACGTGTGTGTGTGCAGTTTAGGTCAAAGTAACATCTGGATTGATTGCTTTTACTCTCACTTTTATAGACCTGGCTACTCATTCTTTTCACTTAAGAGTCTAAGTGTTTCTCACTTCTGGCATAGTTGCCATTTGTCTAAACCTAATGAACAGGGTATTAATTTGCTTTGTCATAATTATCACCAAGACTCAGGGAAGATATGCTTTTGTTCTGCACACAAGTCAGGCAGACCTGGCCTGCACATGTTTACTAGGTTTACAGAGAGGCTTTGTCTAAGGGCCAAAAGCGGTCCACAGAAGCCTCTCCCTGCCTCACACAGGAGGTTCAAATCTGGAGTGGTGGAAACATCAACCACTATGTATCAGCACACAGTACAACAATGGAAGTGCAGTAACTGGCCTATAACCTTCCCCAATTCATTGTTAACTACTTAGGCATTACGCGAGTGGACCTTCCAGAAGCCATGTAAAGAAAGAAGCACCCCTCTCATACTCAGAATGCAGAATGCGTCACCTGTCTTAAGTATTCAGGCCACTGCTAACAAGGATGTGCTTCCGGTGGTGCTGGGAGCCCTGCAGGCTTCCACCCTAGTGGAGGCCCATTCCTGAACAGGCCTGTTTCCCCGCCATGGCACACAGCATGGAGGTATTATTTGCAGACATCAAATTTTGTCTGCCTCTATTCTTGTAGTCTTCTCATTTCTAAAGATGCCTGAGTTTGCCTTGGTGGTTCATGCCCCCAATTCCAGCATGCAGGAAGCTGAGAAAGGAGAGTGCTTAATTTCCAGTCAACCTGAACTGTACTGTGGGACTTGGTCTCAAAAAACCCTAAAAAGTTTGAAAGATTGACTGCACAAGTATACTGACAAACTGGGAACAGATTGAAAGTCACAAGGGCCCTTTAAACAGTCCATCTTCTCCACAGTGCGCAGGCCTAGGGCTATAGAGGGCCACTAACCAGGGAACCCTACCATCCTTGGTTAATGTGGCTCAGTGTAATTCATTTCTTGATGAGAGTGTCTTATTTTATTCTCAGGCTTAAGGGACAAAAATATTCTGGTCTTTGCATTCTTAAAGAAAACAGGAAAAAGAAAAAATCAACACAGATCAAAGTTCAATTGTGTTCAATTGTCTCCAGGCAGAAGACTCCAGAGGAAGACATCACTTCAGTACTTCCTTGCAGTAGCTGGAGCTGCACTGAAACTAGCCAGGACCTCAGGAATCAAGTGTAATTTAAGACCAAACAAATCAGCCTCCAAGTGCACCCTTTTGTTTTCTGAGCCTGATCAAACTTCAGGGAGGGTCTTAAATATGAACAAACTGATGAGTATAGCAACAACTCAAAAGCAGACAACAGTAAAGAAAACTGCCAACTAATCACCAGAAACAGCTTTGTTCTTCATCACCAAGTTTCATCCTGGCTTTCCAGCCCAGCTTAACTAGGTCCTCGAAAGGCAGCCCTGAAGATGTTACCACCTATGAGGAAAGTGGAAGAAGGCAGAAAGAGGAAAAACCAGGCTGTTTTTTTATTACTCCAAGACAAGCTAAAAGAAACTCTGAGTAGGCTTTGGCTCACTGTATGGGTTGAAGGTCAAGTCCAAGTATTTGTCTGGAATAGTATTCAGTGATTATTTTCTCACCCTTGGCTGAGGGTCCTTAAGAGGCTACTACAGATACTTTGTTCCTCCAGGCCTTGAGCCCAGGTCAGAGCTACACAGCATTTGAGTTCTTCAAAAGGCAGGCTATGGGGTTTGGCCATGCCAAGAATGTCCTAAATGATCACCCTCATTCACACCATCCTTGAACAGCAAGAGGGTACCATTTGCAGGACCAAAAGCTTAAAAAGAAGACTTCCTTCTCCAATGTATCTACATAGAATACTTGAAAAAAGTACCTTTGAAGGCAAGGGCTAGGTTGGCAGATGGCAAGATGTGATCATATGTAATAGGAGTAGGTTTTGCTTCTGCTGTGGTTTGACGTCCTCATATTAAGTACCTGCTTCCTAAAAAAACGTTTGCCATCTTCACCTACTTCGTAAAATTCCTAGAGGAGAAAAGATTTCCATCAGACCTTAAGAACTGAGGCACATAGACAGACACCTGCACCAGGCCCTATTCCCACAAGGACTCCACTTCTTACCAGAACTGAAGTGAAGAACACTGTGAAGCCACGCATCCCTCTATCCAGCAAGCCGGATGGAGCCAAGAGACTTCTTTCCATGAACCACAAGTTGTTCTCAAGCTGAAGAGAAGTGACTTCTTTTGAGTCTTTACTGACCAGCTATAGTACTTCAAGTTCAGTATAATCTCAGGGCAAGTTTTCTTAAAGAGGAAATTCAGTAAATGCTACCTGTATGCTTTTACTACAAGGGTCTGATACTCCTAAATAGAGAGATGGTAAAAGGTGCACGTGCATGTGTATGTGTGCTTAGAAATTGGTAAAGCCACCTACTTTGGAAAATGCAGGTAAACTACAAAGTGTCTTGGGAAGAAAAGAGTCCTTACAATCTAACATTTTCTGAGAGGGACTTAGGCAACTTCAAGGAAAACAAAAGTCAAGAATAAAGAATACTATAGTACAAAATTATGGCCAAAAATACTGTATTTTTAACCAGCAAGATCATTGGGGCATTATTATACAACATTAGGTGTTTTTTTTTTTTTTTTTTTTTTTTTTCAAAACTAGTTCCCATCCCCAAACAATAGACAATACATGCATTTGAATGACATTTTAAGAACAGTAAATATGATTCATTTAAATACTGCAAGTTAAAAATGTTTTCTGACAAAACTCCCTAAGTACATAGGCCTAGTCAGGGTTTCCAACATGATGATGGTGAGGAATTCAAAGGAAGTTGCATTTAGAGTTCTTCGAGGAAAAAAAAAAATCCACCCAAAACATGTTTCAATCAATGTAACCCGGACAAAGTTACACAGTAATTTTCCATCTTTTTTTGCTAATGTTAAATAGCATTTAACTGTTATTTTTTCCCGGTTTACCTAAAGCTTCTAAGAAAGTAAAAATTCCTTTATCCATGTAGGATCCAAATTTACCCAGTATTTTCCTAACATGTAAATGCCAAAAATTGTTCTGTTGGAATCTTATGGGGAAGTGGAGGCCATATAGTAGATAAGGAAGGCAAAGAAGAAATTAACATTTGAGCACCTGCCGTGTGCTAGGTTTATGCATACTTTGAACATGATTCTAGAGGCAAGAGTTACTGAAAGAGCAAGGACAGCAGGAAAGAAAGCAGGAAATGATGACTCTACTAAAGTATCTATCAACCAGCAGGTGTCTGGCTCCAAAATCTCTAGCTAATCATAACTAAGCCACTCCTTTTCCTAAGTCAATGGAACCAAAATGAAATCCCCAAGGCACGGGTACCAGGACAGATCTATTAACGCCACATACACTGGGAATCTGTAGATAAACATATAATTGCTAGTTTTGTGTGTTTCTATCTAAACAGCATCTCTTTGGGAGAAAAGATGAATGTATGTACCAAGCACACCTCATATTTATCAATTGAAATGTTGTTAATGACCAATTACGTGATTTTAAACCCTTAGTTTTAAGAAGTGCAGCAATATCCATTACAATATTTGGGTACACTTTATTTTCATATGGGTTAACATTCTTCTATATTTCATTTCATTTGTTCTTTTTGAGAAACTGAAAACAAAGGGAAATTGAGAGTAATGTGAAGGTAATCTGATGGGAATTTCCAACCAGTATCTGAGTCTTGCAATAGCTCAGGATGCAGCCCTTTCTTCCCATTATTATTTTTTACTTTTTTTTCTTTTTTTGCAAATAAAGTCATTTTGAGTCAAATCCAGCATAAATAGCCTTTTACCAATTCCTAACTTAAGACAACTAAAATTTACAATCATGTGGCAGTATAAATTTTTAAATTACAGTTCATACAACTTGACAATCAAGATAGTCTAAAGTACAAAAAGTAAATGGCCCTTTAGCTGAATTTCCTTTTTACATACTAGGTCTTGCTAGTTAATCTACCAAAAGAAAGTTTCAGATGTTCTTTAAATACCTTTTGTAAATGTCATCTATTAGTAAACAACATATGCAGGGTCCTAAATTCTTTTTTCAGTCTACTCATGACATTCAACAGAGCTCTTTATACATCAATATTAAGAAAGAAAATTATAAACAAAATCCAAATACACAAAACCCCACAAGTTCTAGGGGACTTATTGACTTTTGAATGGGCAAGTTATTTCCCTTTGTTTCAGATATGAGGCACAGACTTAAGAATTTAAGCTCTGTAAGGCATAGTATAGACCTCTGATTTACAAATAAAGAATTCTCTGTGGGTTGGAACTGCCCCATCACATTAAAAAGAGGGAGAAATCATCTGTAAACTGGTACACTGCAATGTGTTCAGTGAGTCACGAAACAGCTGCTTGCCTTGCTATACTGAAGAAAGGTTGCTGTGTGTTGTGTTTTGAGTAAGACATGCCCAAGTCACCATAAAACTTGCCACAAGCCTCCACACCTAGAGCATTAACAACAGGAGTCCAGCAGCACGCGCTTAGAACGCTTGCAATCACAATAGAAGAGAAAGCATGAGTAAACTTTGTTTTTATACAAAACTGAAAAGAATCCCTTCCCACCCCTTGCCCCTTCAATAAAACCCCAAAGAAACAACAAAAAATCCTTTAGCTTCGGTCGACTAACGTGGATACAATTAGGTTTCTATGCATCACTGCAGCTAGGGTGATCAATTTTTTCCTTTCTCAAAAGAAGGGATCCTGTCATGCACCCCAGGGTGAACAGTGAAGCCACAAACCTCAATTCTGCATAGCAAATTCTGTCCCAATTTCATAAAGACAAATATAACAATCTCTCCCTGTTTTGCTCAGCTTCATGAGCTTTGAGATCAGGTTTAATCGACTACATCTATGTCTATACTAAATAGAATATCTTGATTCCCTAAAACTGTAACACTTATGATCTTGTGATGAGGTTTTTTCTATACACACTGTAGGCCATCAAATGTTTACTTTTTTTCTTTTTTCTTTTTTTTTTTTTTTTTTTTTTTTTTTTTTTTTTTTTTTTTTTTTTTTTTTTTTTTTTTTTTTTTTTTTTTTTTTTTGTTGTTTTTTGTTTTTTTGTGTTTGTTTTTGCTGCACCAAATTTAAGATTGCCCTTTCAGGCAAGCAGTGGTCTCTAGCTGTTAAAACATCTCCTTAGTGGATCACAATAGCTTCTAAAACTGCCTTTCTAATAAAGGCCATCAGAGAGGTAATACTAAACTGTGCATTTGCCAAATAAGAATATGAATTGTATAAAAGCTCATATTCCAATCCTAGATCAAATGGCAAAAGTTCTACAAAGTTGGTTTCCATGTTAGTATAAAAGCTCCAACTGATTTTATGTATTTTGCTATGAAATTACCTTTGGGTCTTATAATAAGTATACCTCTACTCAGGAATGTGCAAATGATTTTACACAGCACGATGCTAGTACCGCTCTGTATGATAGTAAGGTTTTTTTTTTTCTTCTTTTCTAAATGGAAAAAAATATCCCTAGTCAGAAATAAACTGACAAATTTACATTCTCCTCTCTTAAAAAAGTAAATAAAATAACATTATTCAAAATGTGAATTAGCTATAAGACATACAATACAATTACATAGATACATATCAATACAGCACATTCAATTTGCCCCAAAATTAATGATTACAAAGCCAATATGGATGCTGCAATATTAAGAGAGAGGTATGTACAATGATTAAGAGCATTCATAATTGCACTACACCTACAGGCGGGATGTTTGTTAATTAAATTACAGGTGCTTTTCTGAGCAAGGAAAAAAAATGGTAACCTGTGTGTTGAGATAAGGAGAGGAAAGAACATGAACATCTGATTACTGCTGAGTAACTCTGGTGCTCATCTCGTAAGTTAATTTTCTCTCTCTCCTTTGTTACTCCAAAAAAGTGATTAATACAGTTTAGTCTAGTGCCAAATAGTATTGAGACCAGCATCATTGTCTAATTCTAGCTTCCTAGCAGCTTTATAACAATCATGATTTATTTTCTTAAATCACATTTTAATTTATGCTGCTTGACAGAGGCTCATCAATACATGTGCTGTATTTTTTGCATTTGCTGAAAAATTGCACATACAGAATTCCAAGCATCTCTCCTAGTAGGTTCAGTTACATAAATACATGTTCAACAGAACATTGAAAGGGTACATCGGAATTCAGTCCACAAATTTTCTTCATGTTCAACTTAACCAGTCACCAGTTCAAGAAGATCCGAAATATGGTAAACTAGTAGTCATTTTTTTCTTTCCTTTTTGCAAATTAAAGGTGTCAGAATAATACTATCAACTGATGTTCTTGGCAAACTTACTTGAACTTAACATAAGGAGTAATTAAAACTGGCATTAGATACAGAGACATAAGCAGATTTCATGATAAACCACAAAGGATACTTTTCTATACTGCATATTGGGACAACCAACATGGAACGTGGACAATAAACAAAGTGATTGATCTTAAGGGCAAAGGAAAGAATGGACTGTGAGAGTCAAATTTACAGTTATGACGTATTTGGCAATTGGTATTTCAGATTCATTCTCAGCCAGTCATCTCAGGGTTCACAGTCTTATTTCTCTTACATTTTTAAGATGCTGGCTTTCATTAAGCTCTTTTTACTCAATTTTGTTTGACAAAGGCCAGCTTTGGCAGCTCATACCCATCATAAAAACCATTTTAAAATTGTGGCCTAAACACAAAGGGAAAAAAAGAGGAAAGGGAAAAAAAGAGGAAAGAAAAAGTTGGAACTAAAAAAACAAGAACAACCTCTGAAAAGAACCTGGGTAGCAGCCACAGAGGGGATGTAGTGTTTGTTGGCATATTTTTTTGGCATCTACAATTTAAAGAGAGAGTTAAAGAAGAGAAAAAAGGAAAAGAAAGGGAGGAAGGACAATGGCACAAGGATTTTAAAAGGACTCCCACTGTGTATGTTTGCCTACCCTTCCAATTTCTGAGCATTTTTCTTGGCAATGAAACTGTGGATAAGGGCAGAACCCAGAAGAAATTATGTTTAACTGTTCAATGGGCATTCACCATCCTGTCCAAAGTGAGACAAGACTATATAGATTCAAAAAGAAACACTACATGTGCATGAAGCATAATACAGAACCATAGAGTAATACATATAATCCTTCAGCAAATACTACAAATTGTTAGATTAAACGGATGTAGGATGGCTTAAATCGAATGATAATGTCCTGACTATCATTCAAGAGAAAAACTTGACCAAGAATGGAGCTAGAATAAAGGCTGCTGTAGCCTGAGAGAAAAATTCAAGAAGGAGATATGGATGAGGGAAAGAGAGGAAAATTAGCTTTGTTTGTCTCAGTAGAAAAGGAAAGACAGAAGAAAGAGAGAGAGAGAGAGAGAGAGAGAGAGAGAGAGAGAGAGAGAGAGAGAGAGAGAGAGAGAGAGAGAGAGAGAGAGAGAGAGAGAGAGAGAG
>PVJA010055104.1:0-11297 GCA_004027025.1 Myocastor coypus | reverse complement strand
AAAAAAAAAAAAAAAAAAAGAACAAAACTCAAATTTCTCCAGTCAGGAAACCCATTATACCTGAAGAATGTGGCCTGGTCTCTGTTGGCCATCAGGCTACTGTGGGAGTGGAAACAAAAGCAGGGAGTTAAGGCCTGGGGTGGAACTCAGCGCAGCTCTGGTGCTGGTGGGGAAGGACTCCTCACTGGCCTGGTGCCAGCCGAAGAGGCGATGGAGACCTAGTACTCGGCACATGCAAGGCCCAGGATTTGATCCCCAGCAAAGTGAAAGATTAAGTTAGAAGTTAAAACAGAAAGCAGAAGTGGGCTGGGGATGTAGCTCAGCGGTGCAGCACCTGCCTGGCAAGCGAAAGGCCCAGAGTTCAATTCCTGGTTCAAAAAAAAATAGTAAAAAGACCAAAAAGCAGAAGTCAGTCTGCCTTTCCTCCAGGCCTCCTCTGGGCCCTTGTCATCACCTGGACCCCACACTTTCAACACCAGCCCCATTTGGACTCTTGGCTGTACTCAGTTACCTTGGGCATTTCTTTTTATTTTATTTTATTTTATTTGTTTGTCTGTTTGTTTGTCTTTTTGAGACCGAGTCTCGCTATGTAGTTCAGGTTGGCCTTGAGCTCACTTTTTTTTTTTTTTTTTACAGACCAGGAATTGAACTCAGGTCCTTTTGCTTGCCAGGCAGGCACTTACTGAGCTCACTTTTGTAGCCCAGGCTGGTCTCGAATTCGCACCAATCCTCTTGCCTCAGCCTCCCAAGTGCTGGGATTATACGCATGCACCACCACGCCTGGCTACCTTGGGCATTTCTGAGCTCATCCTCTCTCCTCATGCCTTCACCTCTGGTTTCTTCACAGTCTTTCCAGTCCTGGAATAGCCTTCTTTTTTTTAAATAATTTTTTATTTATTTTTTTTTCTTGTTTCAGAACTTTTGTTTGTTTGTTTATTTATTTTTATGGGCGACTCAGCCTGCCCTGAGGACAGGGCTGGTGCAGCATGTGGTGCCGGGGATCAAACTGTGGTCCCTGCAGCCGCCTGCAGGTGCTTTAGACCATTGAGCCATCCTGCCGGGCCCCTGTGGTTTGTTTGTTTGCTTTTGTTTTCTTTTTTTGTAGTGCTGAGGATTGAACCCAGGACCTTAGGCATGTGCTGCAAGTGCTTTACCACTGAGCTAAGCCCCACAGCCCAAATACAGCATTTAATGTTGCTCAGTGTTATAGTCATTCTGTTTCTCTCCTTCTGCTATAAAAGGAGTGTGCTCAGGTGAGGGGTACTCTGGGAATTAGGTTACAGGAGAGGTGTAGGAGCTGGGGGCACCATGTGTCAAGGAGACCTAAGGCAGGCTGATCACACTGTCAGGACACAGAAGCTCAGGCTGGCATACTCTGGAGCTGGCTACAGGAAACTCTTGAAGCCACCAGGGAAGACCAGCCAGGAGGCCGGGGTCTTCTGAAGGAAAATCGTAGTGCAGGGTGAGAGAGACCCAGTTCTCTTGGAGAGGGCCAAGGGCCAAGCTCAAGCATGGAGCTAGGGGCCTGAGCCTCCCATCCCGGGAGGTTGGGGTAGACCCACCGCTTTCCTTGGTAGAGGCCAGCACACAGGAGGTGCTGGGCTGAGAGGGGAAGTAATCCTAGTCAGCCTTTCCAAGGTCACCCCGCAGGCTGCCACCCAGTGACTCCGGTGTTCAGTCTTCCAGTGCCCTTTTCCAGACCTCTCTCTACCCCTGGCTTTCCAGCATTTAGCTCTCCAAGGTTCACTCCCTTAGACTTCCCATCTTCACAGATCCTTTGCCAACACTGCCTTCCCTGCTGTGACCCCACCCCAACGTTCAGTCCTCCAGACTCTGATGAACTCCCTCAAGAAATTCACCCTCAGGTGTTTTGCCTGATGCTTCCAGTACTACACGCTGGCTAGAGAAGGAGCGTGCTCACTCCAGGTAAGGGACAGACCTTTTAAAATAATGCCCTCAGGCGGGTGTGCTGGCTGACCCCCACCTACTTGAGTGCCTGTCCTTGGGAAGAGTCCCAGCTGGTGGTCTGATTTGACTTCCTCTTCCTTCTTCCCCCCAGTCCCTGCCACCGGCCCAGGGAAGGTGTTGTCTTGGTCATTTCGGTCCAGTTGCAGAATATTATTAGCATAACCATGGACTAGAGCAGTGCTGTATCCATTCCACCAATGTGCATTAAGCTGAGCACCTAGGCTATTCCCAGAACTTTGTTGGACTGGTGGCATCCAGCCTGCACAGAACAGGCTAAGCACCCCTTGCCTGGAATGCTGGGGACCAGAAGGGTTTCAGATTTCAGATAGCTGCTTTTTTTTTTTTTTTTTTTTTTAAACTTTGGAATATTTGTATAATGACACATCCTAAGATTGGGATCCAGATCAAAACATAAAATTCATCTATATTTTATATGTACCATTCTAAACACATACATTGCAGGTAATTTTGTACACTGCTTTTTCATAATTTTATGCATGAAATAAAGTTTGTGTAGGTGGAACAATTAGAAAGCAAGGCATTGCCATCTCACCCTCCCACATAGACAACCTGTCATGTGCTTCAGAGTTCGTAGAAATTCAGATTTAAAATTTTTGGACTAGGGATGTTCATCCTGTATCATATTGGGAACTTATTAAAGGAAGCATTTCAGCCCTGGACGACACACACACAAACTCGTGAAGATGAGCATGCCCAAGTGTTTTCATTATGAAGATTTATTCCTCACCACCTGTGGTGGTGCAGGCCTGTAACTCCAGCAATGAAAATTTGCTCCCAGCCTGGGCAACCCAGTATCCTAGCAGGACTTTGTCTCAAAATACAAAATTTGAAAAGAGGGTAGGATGCATCTCAGTGTGAAGGCCCTGAGTTGAATCCCCTGTACCACTGAAAATAATAATAATAATAAATAAATCATTGTGTTGTTCTGCCTAGAATAGCACTTTCTCTCTCTCTCTCTCTCTCTCTCTCTCTCTCTCTCTCTCTCTCTCTCAATTTCTTTTATGTATTTGGTACAGGGTTTCACTACACAGCTTGGACTCATAGTGATCCTCCTGTTTGCAGTCTCCCCAGTGCTGCAATTACAGGTGTGCACCACCATACCTGGTATCAGTGACCGGCTCAATGCCACCAGGGCCTGGGCCAGTGCAGCATGTGGTGCTGGGGAATGAATCAAACCCCAGTCCCTGCACTTGCCTAAGTAAGCATTTAGTCTGCTGAGCTATCTCACTGGCCCACCATTTCCTTTCTTGTTTTTTGTTTTATGCTTGAATGACAGTCTACACTGTGTGTGTGTCATTCTGGAAACTATTTTTCTCATTTACCAAAATGTCTTGGGGTCTTACATTAGTACATACTTCACTCTTTTGAACAGTTTCCATTTCACAGAATTCGAAACATGTAAAATTTAAATGTGGACATTGAGATTCTTCCTAATTTTGTACTATAAACAATACTTCAAGGAACATCCTCAAATATGTTTCCTTAGGCCCATGTGGGAAGCCAACTGGTCCAAATTTGGAGACACGGCAGAGACTCACACTTAAAGTCAGAACAGATACTGCTAAACCCCTCCTCCAACATAGTTGCGACCACTTACCCTGCCTCATGCAGTGTGTCAGAGCCTTAGGGTCTCCATTTTCCCATTCCTTTACTAATCCTTGAGAAGAACAGAGTTCACCACTCTCGAAATCTGCTGCGTCTTCTAACTAGAGTTGGTAGGCAAGAATCACTTCTTGCTGGCCTGACACTGGCCTTGGAAGTGCTGGGGGAACCAGCACCCAGAGGGCAGGTGAGCCCTGAGCGTGTGCCCCACGTCCACTCCCTGACCCAGCTGTCCACCCCTGCTGCCTCCTCTGGGAATTTATGTGGGACTCAGGCTAATTACAGCTGTGTTTATATTACTTTCAGCCAAAAGACTGAACTGATTCAAATGTATTTTAAAAAGGACCATTGTTTCTGTCATCCTTGCCCAGAGTTCACCCTGATTCTCTCTCAATATTCTTCTCTCCTCTCCTCCCTTCCTCTCATCTCCTGGTTCACACAGCTATGACCCCATGGACCATATTTTCTAGGAGGAAGGGAAGGGCAGAGTAGGGAATCAAGCTTCTGGGAAGAGCAGATGGGATGAGCAGTTATTGGATTTCCTGGTGGACTCTTTCAGAGTGAGCATAGTTTCAGAATTCAGTTTTACTGCCTCAGCCTTGTCAGGGTTGGGCTCAGATAGGCCAACCAAGAGAGAGAGAGAGAGACAGAGAGAGAGAGAGAGAGAGAGAGAGAGAGAGAGAGAGAGAGACAGACACAGACACAGAGAGACAGAGACAGACACAGAAACAGACAGAGACACCAAGAGGCAGAGATAGAGACAAAGATAGAGACAAAGAGACAGAGGTACAGAGACAGAGAGAAAAGAGATAGAGGCAGGGAAAGAGACAAAGAGAGTAAAAGGACATAATCGAAAAAAATCCGTCCTCCCTTTCTGTTTTTAATTCTCATATGCCGCAATACTGAGTGAAAACTCATTTTGTCAAAAATCTACATAGCAGTTTCTGCTTCTTAGAGACAGATACAACATAAACATGTAAACACAGGCTGTCCATGTTCTTTTGCAATCGCGTGTATATTGTTTATTATTATTATTGTGAGCAAAAAAGTAAAAACAAAGCACTTAAATTATATCAAAATAGAAGTGGGAAGCTGGATGTGGTGGCACACACCTGTAATCCCAGCACTCGGGAGGCTGAGGCAGGAGGATCGGTGTGAGTTCGAGACCAGCCTGCGCCACAAAAGTGAGGGCGAGGCGCGCGAGCTCAAAAGCAAATTCAAAGGAGCTGAATGCAGAATGCAAAAGAAAACAGAAAAAATTGAGGGGAGCAAAAAGGGCAGATTGAAAGATAGCAGAAGTCACCTATAATCCCAGCACTTGGGAGGCTGAGGCAGGAGGACTGGTGTGAGTTTGAGACCAGCCTGGGCTACAAAAGTGAGCTCAAGGCCAGCCTGAACTGCATAGTGAGGCCCTGTCTCAAAAAGACAAAGAAATAAAAATAAATAACCGGGGAGTGTCACTCCAGCTTTACCGGAGGAGCTGTCAGACTCCCTCAGCTGAGACTCTGCGGCCCGGACCTCTGGTGACCGCCATGCTAGAGGTTCTGAATGCAGCCCTCCACGAAGGTGAACTTACTTCACAGCAGAATAATACTGTAAAGTAGAAATGGGGTACAGACACCAAACCCTAGTTCAGAAAGGAGTGACATTGGGAAAAGAGCCTGTGTCTTTCTGGAGAGGAACCTTCCATTCCTAAGCCTCAGGTGCCTGTGAGAAAAGTGGGGTGGGGTGAGGTTCAAGGGAGGAAGAGAAAGAGGAAGCTTTATGAAAACCTACCTAGCTGGATGTGGTGACGCACGCCTGTAATCCCAGTACTTGGGAGACAGGCAGGAGGATCAGTGCGAGTTCGAGACCTGCCTGGGCCACAAAATGAGCTCAAGGCCAGCCTGAACTACACAGTGAGACCCTGTCTCAGAAAGCCCCCCCCCCAAAAAAAAAAGGAAAGAAAATCTACCTGGCCAAGAGAGCTTGGGAGAAGGGTGTTCTACAGTGAGACTCATGCCAGGACATGGGAGGAGCCATGGCCTCTCATGGTGACCTGGGCAGTAAACCTAAGCCTCTGCTGCCACAGCAGAGAACTTTGCTAGTGGCTAAGGAGTGAGATTTACATTACATTGGCTGGGGTCTAAACAGTGACATAACAAGCAGAAGAGCTGTGTGCACATGCACGTCTGCACGTGCAGATCGCTTTCCGCACTGCTATCTCTGCAGGATCTAGAATGTTGCCTGGCACATAGTAGAGGTTCAGGAAATATGTGAGGAATGACTGTATACAACTCCACACCTGCAGTTTCTGCCCCCCACACTTCCTCCCCCTTCTTCAGAGTCAACTTTGACAATTCACAGAGGCCTTACTGTGGCTGAGCAGCCCTTGTGCTCAACACTAAAATCCTGGGCCCCTGCTGGGAAGCTGGGAGTGTTGGCTTTGCCACTTTTCTGCCAGTTACTCCAGGTCCTTCCCCATCTGCAGCACACCCAGCTCCTTGACCTGCTGTGCCTGATGGGCCCACATCAAGAGTGCCCTGCCTACAGGCTGGATGTGATGTCCCGTCTCTGCACTCTCAGCCTGAAGCAGGCAGACTGCAAGCTGAAGCATAATCTGGGCCATTTAGCAATTGGGGAAACGCTTTCTGAAAACATAAAATAAAAAAAGACAGCTGGGGATGCAACTCAGTTTGAAGTCCTGGGTTCACTCCCCAGTATCACAAAAAGAAAGAAAGAAAAAAAAAATCCCACTGTCCATTCCGCGTCTGGGAAGCATAGAGACAAGAGGCATCAGTGAGAGCAGCTGCCCGCTTCTCTCCTGCCTGTAGCCCAATAGGCTGCAATGTGTGAGCCAGGTTCTTACAGCAGGGCTTTGGGCCTGCCTCCTAAAGTAGAAAGGGGGAGCTCTGCCTTGGGTGTCACCTGGCCCTCAGATAAGGATCAAGGGAGGTCCAGTCCAGTCAGCCCCAATGTGTGTGATCCCCTTGCATTCCACAGAGCCCAAGGTGCACAGCTGCTGCTAGTTCACAACTAGCAGTCTCCAAACAAAGAAGCAGAAGACAATCCAAGACCCTACTGCACAGCCCAGGGAAGAACTCTGCTCCCTCTCCTCCAGAGGCCGCCAGCCCAGCCCCTTGAGGCAAGCTCCGGCTCACTGAGGGCTCAGATTGCTGGCCTCCCTAGAGGACATAGATGTGGCCTCTTAGTAGATGCTACTGACCGGAGGAGGACAGCTCTGGTCCCCTCCCTTTTTAGGTCACACAATCAGAGTGGCAGCTTTTGTCTGTCCAGGAAGAGAGACATTGGCACATGAGGCTACAGGAACTTGAAGTAGATAACTGATAGGCAAAGGTAGACAATGAGGGCCTTGAGGGGCAGGCCATGTCTGTGTGGCTCCAGCCCACGTGGGGTCCCAGAGCAGGGATGATATGGGGAGACTGATTCATCCCATGGTTCCTTGAGATCACTGATGGTGAACTTTTTAGAGACTATTGCCCAAATGTGGCCCAAACCCGTGCATTACCCAAAACACCACCTGTGATTAAACCTGAACATTGAGGTTTTAGTTTAGGAAAAAAACAACTCATATATTGACATCATTTGTCTTAAAAGAAGCTGAGTAACATACATGCTATAGGTTCACCACCACTGCTCTGGGTGCAGCAAACCCCCAAGGCCCTGGTTCATAAGAACAGCGAGGGGTAGGAAGTAGGTTGTCAAAATATAAATCTATGCAACTCTTCAAAGGAAAAGAATTCAAGGAGTCCAGCCCCTTCCCAGAGGACAAAGATGCCACACCCCACTAGAGGTTCCAAGAACCAGTGGAGGTCCCTTCCTGGCTGCCTGCCAGGGTGATGTCCCCAGATCCTGGGTGCTGACCTATACAGCCCTGTCCTGTGGGGAGGGAGGAAAGAGAACAATGATAGAGGAAAGAACCAGGAGTCCCCCCGGATCTCTGCACCATGAATCACAGCTTTGTCCTTATCAAAGCTGATCATAAGTGGCTAGGTGCTCCCCTGAGAAGGGCAGCCACAGGGGCTGTACCTGCCCTGTTTAGCACTTCAGAGTTCATCATCTTGGAACCACTCTTCCAGGAGTCACCTCGCTGCTAATTGGCTGGAGACACACCTATACGTGGCCAGGGGTACCTTTAGCACTTCAGCTCCCTTCACAGTAGAATAAATACATCCAATATCCAGGAACAGTAGCTGTGCTGCCTGCTGGACACTTGCCCAGGAGCTCCTGTTCCTCCTCCTGAAGACCCCTGAGCACTGTTCTTCCCCTGCTGCTCCTCTGCTGCAGCCCTCTCAACTCATATCTGTCCAGTGGAGATAGCCCCAGTGGCCTTCACTGTCCCTGCCCACACCATGCCAGGGATGAGCTTTAAAAACCAAGTTTCTCTCCTGCATAGGATCCCTTAGCAATTTCCCCTTCATCTTGGGATAAAGTCGGAAGTCTCATCTGTCTTCTACTCCTGTAGCCATCTTTGCTGTCATGTCACAGGCAGGCTGTCCCTCTCTCCAAACCACTGGCCAACAAATGCCTGCCAGTCCCCTGCCGCTCAGCCCCTGTGTGCCAGCCTCTGCCCCTTGATGCCCTTCTCTGCACTGTTTCCTTTGCCTCCTGGAGCCTCCAGGTCTTTCTCTGCAGAATGGTGGTGTGCTCTGCCCTGCCAGCTTCTTGGGGTCTCAGGAGGAATTAAATGAGAAAAGAGACATGAGAAAGTTTTGAGGAGAACAGGATGACAAATGGCCCAGTAAGCCTAAGAAGGTCCTTTCTAAGCTGACCTCAAATGACAAATGGCACCAGAGGAATGGCAGTCTGAGCAGCAGAGAAACTTCATTATGGGTGCACCCAGAACCTAGAGAGGCTAGACTCTGCCTGGGAAGCCCTGGGGAGGCAGGCAGGGCTGGTGACGGGGCGCAGGAAAGGGAGGCTTTGGTCCTTTCCTTCCAGCTCAGACGCATGAGTCATCTGGAGCAGCCAGCCCCATCTCACCCTCCTCCATGCCAGGCTGAGCTCAGTGGCCCAGAGGACGGAGCTGAACAAAGCAGAGTGAGTCAGAGCTGAGTCAGAGCCCACTCAGCCCCTTTCAGGGCTCTGACGAAGGCTGCACCAACAGAGTAATTTTTCAGCCTTGCGTCTACTCGCCCTTCCCCTCCCCTCCCCGACTCCTTTACAGCCACCCTTCTCCCTACTGCTAAGCCCACTTTTTTCACAGGTTCATGGAAAGCCTACTGTGCAATGGGGCTTTCTTCACTCTCACACTTAGTCACTTACTCATCCATCCATTCATTCATTGTTCTGATCCTAGAATAAAATCCCAGCCTTCACCATCAAGGATCTCTCCACCCAGCAGAGAAAGTTTCCATCCATGCCCTGCCACTTCTGGGAGCTGGTGAGGGGCAGCCGTGGGAGAGCCGCCCACGCCACTGGAATCAAAGGTCCCATTCAGGAGAACAGGATGACTGAAGGAGCCAGACTGCGACATCAGCCCTCAAAGTGAAGAAGAGCCAAGCCCTCCAGCTTTGGACCCTCTGTTTTCCAGTGAGGACACAGCCTAAAGGTTGTGTCTACACAGAGCCAACAATATTCTGTCTGTTTTCTTCTTTGAATGAATGTGGATATTTTGACATATGTAGGCAGCATCTAAAATAACAGCCCAAGAACATACATTCCAGTCTTAGCTGTGTTATTATTAGCTGATTATTCAGTGTGCTAATCAAACTTTAAGTTCTTTTTATTTTTTAAGAAATAGGGTCTTGTGGGGCCCAGCGGGATGGCTCAGTGGTCTAAAGCACCTGCTTAGGAAAGCTTGGGCGGCTGCAGGGACCGCGGTTCGATTCCAGCACCACATGCTGCACCAGCCCTGCCCTCGGGGCTGGCTGAGCCGGCCATAAAAATGAGTGAATAAACAAATAAAAGTTCTGAAACACGAAAAAAATAAATAAATAAAATAAAAAATTCTTAAAAAAAAAAAAGAAATAGGGGCTTGGGAGTGTAGGTCAGTGGTAGAGTGTTTATCTAGCATGTACAGAGCACTGGGTTCAATCTTCAGTACTGCAGGCAGTGGAGGGAGGGAGACCAAGACACAGACACAGACACACACAGGAGATCTTGCTATGTTGTTTAGGATGGTCTAAAACTTTTCAGCTCCAATGATCCTCCTGTCTCAGCTTCCTGAGAAGCTGGGAGTACAGGCATGCAACACCATACCTGGCTTAAATTGTGGCTTTGAGTTAGCAGCAGTCAGTTAAATATTAGAAAATATACAGTTCTACAATTGAGATAACTTAGAAGCCACCTAGTTTACTCTCTCTTTCTGTTACTGTCCTTTTCATTTCTCGTGGCACAGTCTTGCTAAATTACTAAGCAATCCAAGCTGCCCATGAACTCAAGATCTCTCTGTTTTACCCTCTCAGAGTTGCTAGTATTATGAGTGTATGCCACTACACCCAGTAACTATTCTATTCGAGATGTAGAAACTCAATGGTAGAGTATGTGTTTGTGGTCTCAACACTGGGGAGATGGAGGCAGAAAGATTCCCAAGAGTTTGAAGCCAGCATGTCTTCCATAATGACTTCAAGGCCAGCCTACAGGACAAAGCAAGACCTTATGTCTCAAAAAAAACAAAAACAAAACAAACAAAAAAAGAAGCAGACACTCAGATCTAAACAGAAGAAATGAAGCAGAATTCTTTGATAATTTCTTTTATCATTTTTTTCGTTTATTATTATTTTTACGGAGAATAAAAACAATAAAAAGAATTAGGGGCCCGGCAGGATGGCTCAGGGGTCTAAAGCGCCTACTTGGGAATGCTTGGGCGGCTGCAGGGACCAAGGTTCAATCCCTGGCACCACATGCTACGCCAGCCCTGCCCTCAGGGCAGGCTGAGCTGGCCATAAAAATAAATAAATAAACAAAAGTTCTGAAACAAGAAAAAATAAATAAATAAATAAATAAATTCTTTAAAAACATTAGGAATAATGTAGAATTTCACTAAAGTGATAGGAAATAAAGAATGGTTATTATAAGCCGGGCGTGGTGGCTCACGCCTGTAATCCCAGCTCTTGGGAGGCTGAGGCAGGAGGATTGGTGCAAGTTCGAGACCAGCCTGGGCTACAAAAGTGAGCTCAAGGCCAGCCTCAACTGCATAGTGAGACCCTGTCTCAAAAAAAAAAAAAAAAAAAAAAAAAGAATGGTTATTATGTTACATACTGTTTTCTTCAAACTAGCTGTTTAAATTACCAGATATGAACATGCAAAATTGGTCAAAAATTTAAAAAATAATTTAAGCATTAACTGTTTCATTCCCTAGACCAGTACAAATCAGCAGTACAATTATCCAGGCTATCATATACATATTCCCCTGCTTCTTTCT
Organism: Myocastor coypus; assembly: GCA_004027025.1. Taxonomy (NCBI): domain Eukaryota; kingdom Metazoa; phylum Chordata; class Mammalia; order Rodentia; family Myocastoridae; genus Myocastor; species Myocastor coypus. The sequence goes on along the minus strand of PVJA010055104.1, from coordinate 340 downwards.
TTTCTCATTTCTTTCATCCCAGTTGTTCCTTCCCTTTTTGAGCAGTTTCTTTCCTTTCAGAGTATCTATTGTACCTTCAGATTTTATTTGCTCTTTCAGGTTCTTACAGTATCAATATGATATTGACACACATGGGTCTGATTTATTTCACTTACAAGTATGGTCTCTAGTTGCATCCATTTGCCTATAAAAGACTTGAGTGTCTTTTTTTATAGCCGAGTAATACTCCGTTGTATAAAAATATCGTATCTTTTGTATCCATTCCTCAGTTGATATGCATTTGGGTTGTTTCCAACATTTAGCTATAAGTTGTGCTGCTATAAACACACACACACACACA
>PVJA010055103.1:0-11302 GCA_004027025.1 Myocastor coypus | reverse complement strand
ATAATAATAATAATAATAATAATAATAATAATAATAATAATAATAATGAAATCATGGAAGAAGCTAGAGTTCACAGAAACAAATGATCATGTCAGCACAACACACCAGAACCAAGGAAACCCAGTGGAAACACATGAGAGAGAAGTTGATAGGAGTGAACGCCCACATCACCAAAAGAGAGTGCTCCATTAAACAATTGAATGATGCGCCTCAAGGCCCTCAGAAAACTCGAACAATCCTAATGCAAAGTTAATATCAGGAAATAAATTACAAAGATCAGAGCCGAAATCAATGAAATCAAGACTAAAATGCAATCGTAATAAAATGAATCAAAGAATTGGTTCTTTGAAAGAATAAACAAAATAGACATATTGCAAGCCAGTCTTACCATAAAATGAAAAGAAAATACCAAATCAGTGCAATTAGAAACGAAGAACATCTGCCTGCCTGCCCGCCCGGCTGCCCACCAGCCTGCCTACCTGCCTGCCTATGTGTGTATAAGAGGAATCAGAATGGTGCACTGGGGCTGAGAGGAGGAGAAGAGAATCAAAGGGAAACTTACAAGAGATGCATATGTCTACCAGCTCTCCATGGTGAACATAATAGTATACTCAGATGCACCAAAAATGAAAAAAGAAGGCCGGTGAGATAGCTCAGCGGACCGAGCACCTGCTTAGGCAAGCATAAGGATCAGGGTTCTGTCCCTTGGGACCATGCGCTGCGCTGGCCCTAGCTCCACCCCTGAGCATGCTGAGCAGGTGACAGAGTTCTGGCTTGGTGGCGCACATCTGTAATATCAGCACTCAGGAGGCTGAAAACAAGACAATTACTAACAGTATGGAGCTGCATAATGAGATTGTGTATAAAATACATAAATTTTTAAAAAGAGAAAGATAAAAGAACATTTTGAAAGAAGGGATGTGAACTTTTTTCTAACAATAAAAAATTCCATTTTATCATATAAAATGAATATTTTATTCATTTATTTCGATACAGGGTCTCTCTATGCAGGTCACACTCATTGTCATCCTCCTGTCTCAGTCTCTACAGTGTTGGGATTACAGGCCTGAGCCACAACACCTAGTTTTGGTGGCCGGCTTGGTATGGGGCAGACTGCATTCTGTAGTGGGGCCGAACCTGGGTCCTTGCGCTGGCCAGGCAGGTGCTTAGACCGCTGAGCTATCTCCCCAACGCTATCCCTTTCTGACTCTGTTACTGTTCCTAAATATGACAAATTATGTGTTATTGGTTATTACAAATGAAATTCATTTTTTACACTTGATCTTAGCCAAAAGGCTGAGAAGCTATGAAATTCACTTTTAAAAGTGTATTTATTCCATGCTTCTAAATATAGGTATAAAAATCCCCAGCTGTGTAGGGAAATAAAATGATAATTTGTCAGGATAGATTTGGAGCATATCTGCCAATGAGTAAATACTAAGGTCAAGCTATCATTCTATTCATGCTAGCACTATAATTCACTTTATCTCATGTATTATTGAGGTGTCTTTTAAAAAGACACTTTCAAGAATGACTTTGATTGTCTTCATTGATAAAATTCAGACTTGCTGTGGTTATGATATTTTTCCTTTTTAATTTTTCAAAGTGGTACATATTTTCTCTTTTACACCTGTCAGGAGATGCATGTCCAAACTTTGGTAGCATTTTACCATTCTCCTGCCTGCATATGAAGAAATTACACTCTCTATTTCGTGTGAACTTGGGGCATCTCGATTTTCTTTCTTTCTTCTTATCCTTCATCCCGTGTTGGCAATTGATGCTAACAGCAATGTCTATGGGTAACTTCGCAACATGTAGTGCTGTGGAAAATCTCTTCTTGAAATTTTCTTTTTTATGTATATATACATTCCTTTCTGTAAATTTCCTTTCACTGTGCTACTTATGTTTTAATCTTTGTGTTCCTTTAGGCTGGAACACTGTTGGATTTTAATTGATAAATAATTGCAGTCATTTATGTGGTACAGTGTTAAAATTTCTTACATTTACATATATTCTTATTCATTTTATGTATTTTGGTACAGGGTCTCACTATGCAGGTCAGACTAATATTGACCCTCCTGTTTTCAGCCTCCCTAGTGCTGGTATTACAGGTATGCACCACCACACTTGGACTCGGTGGCTGGCTCAGTGCACCACCAGGGTGGGGCCAGCATGACATGCGGGACGGGGGATTGAACCTTGGTCCCTGTGGTTGCCAAAGCAGGAGCTTAGTCTGCTGAGCTATCTCACCTGCTCCATTTATACATTTTTAAAGTGATAAAATTGGAGTACTTAGAATATTCTGGAAAACTTATAATTTCTTTTTGGTGAAAACATTTTTTTTTTTTTTTTTGGTGGTACCAGAGATCGAACTCAGGACCTTGGACTTGCCAGGCAAGCACTTATTCCACTGAACTATCTTCCCAGCCCCAGGTGAAAGCATTTAAAGTAACTTACTCAGGTGTTTTGAAATATGAAATATATTCTTATTTATCTGGGGTTTTTCTTACATATTCTAATCTTATTGCAAATCTTTTGCCAGATGAAACGACTGGGTCTATTCTAGTCAGCACTACATACAAGAAATTATATGTTATATTTAGTAACTATTCAATTGAAGTCTAATTCAATCTAATCTTAAAAATGAGCACTAAAATCTCATCAGTATTGCCACTAACCAGACACCAGTGTAATATTTGCTCAGTATTCTGCTAACCTTCTTGGCCTACACATATCAAACTATGTAGGTACAAGAGTGGAAATTAGCTCTCTGTAAAACATCTAAGTTGATGTTACACCTAAAAAAAGATACTCTTCATATTAATAGATTAAGGCATTCTTCCTTTTACATAGATGCATAATTTTCCACTGTAAGTGTTCCTCATATATTTGTACTGTACCCGGACTGTTTCCAGTGTTTCGGCCTGTGTCAGTAGTGTGGCACGGATCACATTTGTGAGTGTATATCTGTATGGGCTTCTGCTCATTTCTTCATGTTCATTTCATAGAAACACTGGTTAGCTAATTGTCTAAATATGGTGCCTATTTTGACAGTTTTAGGTGATTAAATATTTCCTTGAAAAATCTGCTTTTGAAAGTACACTTGCAAGGGTTCTCAAAACCTCTATTGTTAATTACTTTAAAAGAATCTCTGTCAATGCATTAGTTTAAAAAATGAATGATTTGTAGGGAGGCATTGGAGGCGTAGGTTACGTAGCTAGACTTGAGACCCGGAAATGCTTAAGCCAAACTAGTCGAGATTAGAGTTTGTGCATCTTAAAGTGGGGGAAAGGAGGTTGTAATTCAGCCAATTTATTATTATTATTATTATTATTATTATTATTATTATTATTATTATTTGGCTGGCTTGGCCCACCCTGGGGGTGGGGCAGGTGCACTGTGTGGTGCCCAGGATTGAACCATGATCCCTACGCACTTGCCTGAGCTCCCATAATCAGGGGCTTTAGCCCACTGAGCTATCTCCCCAGCCTCAGCTGCAAATGTTAATGTAAATTATATCTATCTACTGTCTGGTGAGTCGAAGGAATTCTGGTAACATTTATACTTCACTTTTTTCAAATGCTTCTAAGTCATTTTATTGTGCCAAATGATACTTTCAGTCCATTTTTCTAGTAGAATTTCTGCATGGTATGGTATGTTCTCTGAATCTGTTAAAATGTTAGCTGTATCTTTCTTTCCAATTTGTACTTTAACTTTTGATACAGATTGTGTTTTGGGAGAACAGATATTTTTGCTACTTATGAGCCCAGTCTGTTCTCATATTTTTTCTTTTTGATTTGATTTCAGTAGAAGCGTAGAAAAACATTGCCAGATTGCATCAGTAGCGTAAGGGTTTCATTCAAGGAGAACGTACCAAGCCACCGACTGCAGAAGTAGTAGAAGTAATGGAAGACATATAGGCCAAATTTAGAAATATGATAGCTAATGTCATAAATTTGAGATCTGGTATTGATAAAATAAAGGTAGTCTATTGAAAAGGAAAGAGGGCTACAGAGGCCGGGCGTGGTGGCTCACACCTGTAATCCCAGCACTCGGGAGGCTGAGGCAGGAGGATTGGTGCGAGTTCGAGACCAGCCTGGGCTACAAAAGTGAGCTCAAGGCCAGCCTCAGCTGCATAGCGAGACCCTGTCTCAAAAAGACAAAAAAAAAAGAGGGCTACAGAGATAATTCAGTGGTCTAAGTGCCTGCATAGGCAAGCAGAAGGACCCAGGTTCGATTCCTGGCACCACATGCTGCATAGGTCTCAACGTGGTGCCCTGAGCCAGCCACCAAGACACGGCACAGTGGCACATGCCTGTAACTGCAGCTTGGGGAGGATGAAAACAGAAGGATCACTATGAGTCTGAGCTATGTAGGGAGACCCTGTACCAAATCATATAATAAATAAGACTTTCAAGGGGCTGGTGAGATAGCTCAGTGGTCTAAAATGCCTGCTTAGGCAACTGCAGGGACCGCAATTGGAACCCCCAAACCACCTGGTGCACCAGTCCTAACTCCAGGCCAGGCTGTGCTGGCCATAACATAAATAAATAAAGTTAACAAACAAACAAACAAACAAAAAAGACTTTCAAGTTTAATACATTATGTTTATTTTCTTTTTGCTAAACATTGTTTTTTGTGTTTTTTTCTTTTTTTCTTTTTTTTTTTTTTTGAGACAAGGTCTCGATATGCAGTTCAAGATGGCCTCGAACTCACTTTTGTAACTCAGGCTGGTTTCAAATTCACATCGATCCTCCTGCCTCAGCCTCTCTAGTGCTGGGATTACAGGCATGCACCACCACACCTGGCTTAAACATTGTTATTCTTCCAAATTTACACTTGAAACAATCTATAAAATTATACAGCAACTAGGTGTGGTGGTTTTCTTTTGTACTAGGGCTCAAACTTAGTGCATTGCGCTTGCTGAGCAGGCGCTTATGCAGTTGTGCCATCTCTCTGTACTATAACTAGGGTTCTGAGTGAAAGCACATTAGAATTACAGACTAGTGCTAGGTGCTGTACATCATTTAAGCTTTAGGCTTTCCTGCTCGTGAAGATGATGTGAGGCGCGTCGTGACAGAGCGGTCTGTATCCGCTGGTAGCGTGCCGTGCTTTCGGCTGTGTTGAGCTGGCACTTGACACAGCTTTTCCCTTGTAGTGGTGGTAATGTTTTTGCTGTAATCATGCCTCCTTTCCGATTTATATTTTTGGTTGATTTTTTTGCTGTTATATGGCAAAACTACTGACTTTTTTTTGTCTTTTTTTTGAGACAGGGTCTCGCTATGCAGTTGAGGCTGGCCTTGAACTCACTTTTGTAGCCAAGGCTGGTCTCGAACTCGCACCAGTCCTCCTGCCTCAGCCTCCCGAGTGTTGGGATTACAGGCGTGAGCCACTACGCCCGGCCACTACTGACTTTTAAAAAATGATCCATTTCATGATATTTACTTGGTAGCGCCCATAAAGTTTCTTCGATTTTATTGCTAGGCAGTTCTGTTTCTCCACAGTCATTCGCTTTTGGCCTTGCAACCCTTGCTTTATTATGTTCAAATATGCATAATAGAAAACTCATTGTTTTAGGCATTTTTGCACTTACTTTACTGCTTTGAAATATAGAAAACATCAAACTTACCATCTACCATTTTTCCTTTTTTTAAAAAAAACTTTATTTATTGATGTTATGGCCAGCTCAGCCTGCCCTGGGGGTGGGGCTGGCGCAGCATATGGTGCCAGGGATTGAACCATGGCCCCTGCGGTTGTATAAGCTTGCCTAAACAGGCGCTTCAGACTGCTAAGCTGTCTCACCAGGCCCACATCCACCATTTTCAAATGCTTAATTTGGTGTCATGAAGTAAATTCATGCTATTCCCTTTCGCCCAATTTTGGAATCTTTTCATCTTCCCAGACTGAAACTCTGTTTCCATTAAATAGCAGCTCCCACTGCATCCTTCTGCAGTCCCTGGGAAATGTCTTGCTGCTTTCTGTGACCTTGACTACTGTTCTGCCTTATGCAAGTGAACTCCACAGCATGTTCTCAAGCTGCGCTATCTTACAGCCTTTGTCGCTGTATAACATTTTCCACTCCATCATCTTTAATTACTACCTGCCTGGAAACTTAGATCAGTGGTGAGTGATTTTGCCTTTCTGCCTTGCCTCTGTGCTTAATGGGCATTTCCTTAGCTCACGTCCTTGGCCTGTGTCTTTTAATGTTCACTTCTGTCACGTAGTCTTTGCAATGTTAAAATGACGCTCTGTCCGGCATGGTGGCGCATGCATGTAATCCCAGTATTTCAAATTTTTATTATATTATAGCTAATTGGCTTTCTTTTAGATTTTTTTGGTGTGTGTACGTGCTTGTGTGCGTGCGTATGTGCTTGTGTGTGTGTGTGTATGTGTGTGTGTGTGTGTGTGTGTGTGTGTGAGACAGGGTCTCGCTATGCAGTTCAGGCTGGCCTTGAGCTCACTTTTGTAGCCCAGACTAAGTCTCAAAGTCACACTGATCCTCCTGCCTCAGCCTGCAAGTGCTGGGATTACAGGCATGCGCCACCACACCTGGCCCTTCGATTTGGTTTTATACTTCATAAGCTTCTTTATATGACAAATAGTCATTTTGTTAGTTCTGGAAAATATTCTGTCATTATTTATGTGGTTAATTTTTTCCTCTGCATCCTGTTTAATTCTATAACTCTTTCTCTGAGATTGAATCTTTCTGATTTTTTACTTTCATGTTTTGTCTCTTTGAAATTCCAGTAGAGGTTCCAGGAGATTGTTTCAGTTGTGTTTGTTTAAGTTCTCTTTTCTGAAGTCACCTTCTTTTCTGTATTCATTTTCTCACTTTTTTCTTTCTTTTTACTTTTCTTTTTTAAAAATATACTCGGTACAGGGTATCAGATACAGTTCAGACTCATAGTGACTCTCCCATTTTCAGCCCAGTGCTGGTAGTACAGGGATGCACCACCATGTCTGATGTTGTTGTTCGGCACAGCATGTGGTCACCCAGGTCCTTGGGTGTGTCAGGAAGATGCTTAGAATGTGGAGCTATCTCCCTGGCCCTAAACTGTATCTTTATATTGCAGCTGGATGTGGCTGCTAAGTTATTCGCCTTGTGTATTAATACGTTCATACAGCTATAACAAAATGGCACTAAGATATGGCTTAAATCATAGCAAATTATTTTCTTACTTTTCTGGAGACCGGGAAACTTAAGATCGGGGTTCTGACCCGTTCCCGATGTGGGCTCCTTTTCCCGCTTGCACACAGCTTGGCGCCCTCTCCCTGGGTGCTTGGGTTTTCATTGGTGTCTGCACAAGGAGAGAAAGTGTGGGCGATCCAGGGAAACTCTCCAGGAAGGACTCGAGTCCCGTGAGGTCGCCTTCCTGCCCGTTTTTCCACCTTTAATCTGTTGCTTGCTTTACAGGACCTGTTTCTGGATGGCAACACAGTAGGGATCCTCTGTATAGATTTGTGGGTGACACAAGAATTCCGATGATCACATTCTGTTCTTTCACCATGTAAATTCCTGTCTTTGTAAGCAAAATACAAAGACATCCATCTCATCCAAAACAGCCTCCAAAATCTTCACTCAGCCCAGCACTATCTACAAAGTTTAAAGTCCACCATATTTTATTTATTTATTTATTTTTTGTCTTTTTGAGACAGGGTCTCGCTATGCAGTTGAGGCTGGTCCTGAGCTCACTTTTGTAGCCCAGGCTGGTCTCGAACTCGCACCGATCCTCCTGCCTCAGCCTCCCGAGTGCTGGGATTACAGGTGTGCGCCACCACGCCCGGCTTTTTATTTTTATTTTATTTTTTATTTTTTTGAAAGTCCACCATATTATCTAAATCAAATATGAGAGTGACCCTGGCCAGGATTCCTCTCTGACTGGGAACCTGTAACAACAGGGAATTTATGTGCTTCTAGAGTATATTGATGGGACCAGCATAGAATTGAGATTGCCAGTTCGAATGCAGAAGAGCTCCAGGTCCCAAGCAACCCCAACGCCAACCCAGCAAATGCCGATGGCTCTTGGGGATCAAGGATCATTTGCTTTCACTGTGTGCTTTTTCTGCCAGCCCAGTGGGCTGGTGGTCTCTCAGTGACCTTGCCAAGATGCCCACCTGCCTGAAGGAGGGGGATGGTGGAGGATGAAGAAAAACCATAAACACATTTAGTTTATGAAGGGGGTCAGTGCCTGAGGATGAGCAAAGACAAAAGACCTTTTTTTTTTTAAACTTTATTTATGTTATGGCCAGCTCAGCCTGCCCTGGGGGTGGGGCTGATACAGCATGTAGTGCTGGAGATCGAACCTCGGTCCCTTTAGTTTTGAAGTAGGCACTTTATACCGTTGAGCTATCTCACTGGCCCCAAAAAGACTTCTTTGGAGGGTCCACTTTTATTTTGTCCAGTGGGGACTGCAAGGTGAGGGAAGGCTACTTTTCCTGGAATAAGAACTAGGTGGAATGAGGAACAAGTTGAGGATCACAAAAGAAGCAAGCTAAGATCCAGTCCCACACCTGGTTTCTGTCCTCCCTGTACTGGCCGCAGCAGACCTCGGCCTGGCAGGTCTGCACCACAGCAGCAGGGGCATGAAGGCCTCCGAGCCTGAGCCTCAGTTTATAATTTGTGGCCCCAGCAATGGTCTCCCTATGAAGCCAGCCAGGTGGTGGTTCTTCCTTCTGTGGTGGTCCTGCCCACTACTGCCTCACCATGGGTGGACATTCCCCAAAGGTCTGCTGAGTTCTGGTTCTCCATCTCCAGGGCGAGGGGCATCCTACTGAAACCACAGGACACCTGAGGAAGAAGCTTTGTCCCTGGGTCTGTGATGGGAGTGACAGCCCTGATGGTCTTGAGCTACTGTTAGGATCCTGCTCCCAAGTGCTGGGATTACAGGCATGGGCCACCATGCCTGGCTACTTTAGACTTTATTTATGTTATGGCCGGCTCAGCCTGCCCTGGGGGGTGGGGCTGGCCCAGCAAGTGGTGCTGAGGATTGAACCGTGGTCCTTGTGGTTGCCTAAGCAGGCACTTTAGACCAGTGAGATAACTCATTAAGATATTTTATTTCATTTTTACTTATAGTCTGTGTCATGCAAAGTGTTTGCTGCCCAACAGTGACTTCTGAGCAGCTGGTGTTGAGCTATAAATGCTCACTTGCCAATCTTCAAGAAGTCAACAAGTCTCACATGTATGTAAGCACATCATTCGTTCATTTATTTATTTACAGCCAGAGTCTTGCCATGTAGTGCCAGCTGGCCTTGAACCTGCTTATGGAGCCTGGGCTGACCTCAAACCTTTGATGATCCTCCTACCTCAGCCTCCAGAGGACTGGGATTGATTATAGGCATGCACCACTGTTATGGTTTGTGTATAGGTGTCCCCCCAAAGCCTCATGGCATCATAGGGCTGCTTATGAAATTTGTGATTGATTACTGTGCAAAAAAAACAAAAACAAAAACAAAAAAAAAAAACGGATGCCTCACCCACCCTGGGGCAGGTGGTTTGCACTTCAGTGTAAGGGAGGAAGAGAAGTTAGCTGCTTGAGCAGCTGCTAGCTCTCTCCCAGGGCTCTTGCTGTTAGCCGCCACCACGGAAGGCTGCCCTCTGCCATGTGTCACGCCGCATTGGAGCCAGCTGAATTTTGACTGAAATCTCTAGGAGCTGGGAACTAAATAAACCTTTCCTTCTCTCCTTTTGAGTGTTGGGTGTTTGTCCCAGCAACAAGAGAAGAGTGACTAAGACAACCGCCATGCCCAGCTGTCTCAGTTGCTCTTCGTTCATTGGTGGGACCTAGTACTTGATACCCAAAACGAAGGAAGGAAGGGTTCGTTTAGCTCACAGATAGTGGAGGCTTCAGTCCACACTCAGCTGGCTCCAAGGCAGAGCAGCAGCAGCTCATGGTGGCAGGAACAACACAACAGCAAGAGCAAAAGAACAGTGGCTACAGAGAGCCAGTCTGCCTCCCTTATGTCGCACTCAGGCTCTCTGCCCCAGGCTGGGAGTAGCCCTTACATCCTTAATCGCAGCAGCACTCCCAGCCATAATCCCCATGGATTATGAGTTAATCGCAATATCTAGAAATCCACCCCATAGCTGCATGAAGCTTTGGGGGACCAACTAGACACAGACCACAACACGAGTGTCTGTAAGCACTTTAACAGGAACTAATGTCCTAAGAATCAAAAGGGAAGCCCCTGAGACCTGGAGTTGAAAACAATTGTTCTTCAGCTCTCGGTGATGGAATCCATGTCCTCACACACAGTGAGTGCAGCTTGCCTAGGAGATAGGCCCTGGGGACATCACTCCTAGGCATCTCAGCTGACTTTGGAGATGTGGGAAACACTGCAGGAGGAGGTTACTGCAGGGAGGTTCCATCTTCGCTGTTGCCTTTCACAATGTTCTGGGAGCCTCTGTTTCTTTTCCAGATGTAAATACAGCCATGGCCAAGTGAACTAGTATTATTCATGTCATCTTAACAAAGTAGGTCAGATAGAACAAAAACAAAGCATTTCCTGTGTGGTAACCTCATGGTACATGACATCAAAATCACATGTTTTTCTTGAGGGTGTCCTGATAGGAAGTTGAAAAAAAAGGAAAAGAAGCTGAATTTTGCTGCAGTTATGAAAGAGACCTGTTGTGGCCTCATGTAGCCCAACCAGTTTGCAGCCTAGCAATCAGGAAAAGGATTATGGAAAATGTCTCTCTTCTTACCTTGCCAAATTCTGAACTCTGAATCCCTTCAAATGAAGAGCTTTCATGTATCACTCACCGGGAGGACATAAATCAAATAAAAGATGTGACCAGTGTAATTTCGAGGGTTGGTAACAAACTGATTGCTCTTTCTTTTCAATAGGAGTATTTTCCATTTTCCAAAGAAAAAGCACAGTGGGTACTGCTTTATCTGAGACTAAATCAAAAACTTTGATCAAAGACTTTAAACAAATTTTTTTTCTTGGTAGACCAAGGTGGCCTTGAGCTCAAGGCAGTCCTCCTGCCTCAGCCTCCCAAGTGCTGGCATTATAGGCATGTGCCACCGCCCCTGGTTTTATTTTATTTTATTTATTTATTTATTTTTTGGCTTTTTGAGACATGGTCTCACTTTGCAGTTCAGGCTGGCTTTGAGCTCACTTTTGTAGCCCAGGCTGGTCTCGAACTCTCAGCGATCCTCCTGCCTCAGCCTTCCAAGTGCTGGGATTACAGGCGTGAGCCACCACGCCTGGCCCTGGTTTTATTTTAAATGTATGAAGACATTGGCAGGATAGATTCTCTCTTTTCTTCCTCCTCCTCCTCCTCCTCCTCCTCCTCCTC
>PVJA010055102.1:0-11304 GCA_004027025.1 Myocastor coypus | reverse complement strand
AAAAAAAAAAAAAAGTAATGTGGATTTAGAAAGGTTAATGTTTAATTGTTTGATCAATCTTATATACCTATATGTATTAATCTAAACTGATCTGATGATGAAAATATGTAATATAACCATTGTTAAATTTAAACAATAAAAAAATTGGAAAAAAATGCTCAGAATTCTGGTATCTTTAATAACTGCTTCTTTTTTACATGAAGGAGAAAAGCCAAGATAAAGAACTTCAGAATGTTCCTCCTGTGCCCACCTACAAAGTAAGAGCTTCCTTCCGTACTCTGCCTGATGGAGAACAGAGCAACTTCTGTGAGTGTCTCCCACTGTGTCTGAGCTGTCCCTAAAGGAACAGAGTTATGCTTGTTTTTATCTCCTAGTGAGATAAATGTCAGATTCAATGTCTGGGTCATAGCAAACTTTACATAAACATTTACTAGCTCTGAGTTTACTAACCCTATTAACACAAAAGAGTGCTTCCAGCCCACTGTTCAGTAGTATTTAGAAAGTGCAATCATGTTTAGCAAAAGGTTACTAATGATATTAACATAGACTTCTAGTCAATTTGGTTTACTTATATAAAAATCAGATAAACATCTCAGATTTTTCTTTCTGTTTTTTTATGTATTTTAGTACAGGGTCTACAAGGTCTCACTTCACATACTGAGCATGTAGTGATTCTGTTTTTAGCCTCCGAAGTGCTGGGATTACAGGCACACATCACCTCTGCCCACCCTGGGGGCAGGGCTGGCATGGGATGACTGGGATTGAACTCGAGGAGCTACACTCTGCCTCAGAAGGCTCTTTAGTTCGCAGAGCTATCTGGCCCACCCAACATCTGAGATTTTTCTGATACTCTAAGTCTGAAAGTATAAAAAAATTTCCACTGGAGTTGGTGGCACAACCCTGCAATCCCAGCTACAATCAGGAGAGTCAAGTAGGAAGATCACCATAAGTCCAACTACAGTCTAAACTACATAGCAAAATTCTGTCTCAAAATAAGTAAAAATTTTAAAAATTCAATTAAGGGCAAAAAAACCCCCCATCAATTAAGAGCTAACAAGATAGCTCAGTGGACTAAGTGCCTGTTTAGGCAAACGCAGGGATCAGGGTTTAATCCCAGGTACCACATGCTGCATCAGCCCCAGGCTCATTGAGCAGGCCATGGAGATGGGGCCTGGTAGTGCTGCCCTATAATCCCAGGAATGGGGAGGCTGAAAACAGGAAGATCACTACGGAGTCCTAGCTGCATACTGAGACCCTGTACCAAATATTTGTTTTTTAAAAAAATCAATTAAACACAACTAAATAATAACTGTCTTGATTAAAAGGTCAAAATTACATTTTCAAAGAACTGTTACTTTCCAAGCCCTCTGTCCTACTTTTGACCCTAACTTCCCACTATCAAACACTGTCCACAAGGCCCAGATTCTGAACATAATCAATCATTTATCTCCCAGCTATAGCTCACAAGCCAGGCCCCAATGTTCAGTGTACACCCCAGCCCATCCCAATTGCCCAACAGATGCCAAGACAGAGCCTGCACAGTGCCAGTAGAGAATCCGGGCACGAATCTGGCCTTTTGATTATGCAGATGTAGCTCTCAAAGTCTGAGACTGGACTATACTCTTAGTGGTTTCTTAATTATCACTTTCAAATGTATAAATATATGGAGTCAGACCTTCATTACTACTTAACTCAGGTCACTAAAATACTAGGGCTATGAGAAGTTGAATAAAAGAGCTGGGAAATATCATCCTACAAAAGTTCTGTAAAGGAATAACACCAAAGGCCATGAATGCGTACCTGGAGGTGGACTAATGTTTATACCATTCTTTAGACTCCACTGCACAGGGAAAATGCCAGGACTGTTAACATGGCACACAAATGATCGCCGGGCACGGCCTTCCTGTCGCAAATCGTCCATCTCCACCAGAAAGTACTTCTCATCAAAAACCTGTTCATGCAATCAACAGATGAAATAAATGGCTACATGTATATACACATACATGTATATGTACTTTTTCTCAGCACAGACAAATATGCTGCAAATGTTCAACAAATGTTAGCTCTGTGTCAGACATCACTTTAAGTATGACATACAATGATCAAAATACATGGCAAATATTTACATTTTAAAAATTAGTAATAGTACAAGACACACCGCCCTCAATTTCTCTCAAAATGCTTCCCTCACTTCAAATGTCTTTACTGCATATGTCTTGCTACTTTCTGAAGCAATTCTGGAATTTCTTCTGAGTGTCTTTAAGAAGTATAATGAAAAAAATGGTGATGCTACTGTCATCCAAGGGAAAGGCAGGCTACAAAAATACCTTCCCCAGGACTTGGCACCATGAGACCTCTGATTCTTTCCCAAAGTCAAAATGATTATGAACAGTAAGAATTTTGAGTCAATTCAGGACACTGAGGCAGCTAAAAACACACAACGAAGAGACAACTTTCAGAACTACTTCAGAAATTGGCAAGCATGACGCAATGTGTTCAAAGCATAGGAAAATATTTTGAGGGGGATTAGCAGCAATGTGTCTTTTACTTTAACACATTTTTGTAATTCATGCTATTTTTTATCAGACCACATATTAGTTTTAATAGGTAAAAAAAAAAAAAACGCATTTTAGAAAAGAGTAGCTTGTCCCAGACTATACAGTCAGGAGCAGCAGGAATTGAATTCAAACCCAATGGGCTCCAAATAAAATTTAATCTTGGTAAAGGGTCAACTATAGATCCAATTTCCAACGCTAAAGAGAAGTTCATAAACTTAAACTTCCTCAATTCCTGACCACACATTTATTCACATGATACAGTACTATGACTTTACCCACAAGTTCAGAATTCTCCCTTACTCAGAGATTAATCTGCTACCAAGACAAGGAAAAATTGTATCTCAATAGCTCAGATGTTTCAGCAGTCAAGAAACTATGCCTTATTTGCTCTCCCGTTTCTGGTTCTACTTTCTGTAAATGGGCTTCTGTTGTGGTCCTAAACTGAATCCTCTCCTTTATATAGTAACTGAGCCACTGGCCCCTGACAATGTGCTCAGCCTTTCTGGTTATTCCTAATAAAAGCCTGACACTTTTCAGTCTTATGAGGAGTAAAATCTAAATGTGGGATGAGGTTGTAGCCATCCTACTGTCAGATCTTGTGACAGTGATTACCGGCTTCCCATACATCTCTTGATCCCAATAAACTCTGTACCAGGCAGGACAGCAATGACACTTTTGCCTCTATATTTTATAGACACTGTGACTATGTATCAGTTAAACCTCCTCCAGTTATATATAGTTAGGCCTGTCCCTCTTTGGAGCAGGTCCGTTCTTTATAGCTCTCTCCCCTCTATTTGGTGCCTAGACTACAAGTCTTCTTTGCTTTATAATGTATGACTACCAAGCTCTAAAAATAGAACTGTTCACAGAAAACTGAACAATAAAGGACAAAATGTGCACAGAAGTAATTCTGGCTGATCTCAAAGATTAGATGTTTTGTTTTGCTTTGTTTTCTGTTTTGAGGTTAAGTTTTGCTAGGTAGTTCAGGATGCCTTGAACTTGCTATATAGCCTTCAGCCTCAAAGTTGCAGCAATACCCCTGCCTCAGCCTCCAGAGTGCTGGGAGTACAGGATATACCACCACACCTGGCAGCAAGTTAGATTAAGAAAGAATGAAGGTCAAAGCAATATGATTTCCTAAACCAGTCACTATGATAGAACTTTTCCCAAGAGAATTTCTTCTACTTTACCTTAACAACCGTAGCAGGAGAGATCTCAAAAGGTGACCATGGGTACACAGCTTCCAATTTCATATTGACAGAAAATGGATGAATGCCAATAACCTGTTTGTCCTGAAAGGGAAACAATGAAACGGAATAAAAACGTAACATTTTTGTATTAACTTTATACTCAGATGAAACTGAACAGTGCTCTAATTAATTAAAATAATGTCCAACTTCTGCAAGGCCTATAATTTATTTCCTGGAAAACCTGTTTAGACAAAAAACAACATAGAGGGTACATTTTCTCTCAACATTTACAACACAAGGACATTTAGAGGAAAAATCAAATTTATTTCATAACAATACAGGACTATCCATTTAAAAGCAGAAAAGAAAAACATTCAAACTGTCTTGAGAGGACTTGGAGAGAAAATCCAAATAAGCATAATTAAGCACTGAAAGAAAACAAATGATCATAAGACCACTTAACCCCACCTCCCTTCTGTATGGGCCAGGGCATCCTCATGCCCTGATAACCCCCTTTCTAGGGGTTACCTTTCACTTTTCTCTTTCTAAATTGCTTTACCCTGCTGTGAGAAGAAAAATACTATCTATAAAGTGTTTTTGTTTTTACCTTAAATAAGTAAGATGGCAATGGCTCTTCTTCCTCCTCTTGGACTTTGGTCAAAATCTCCCTCCACTCAGCTTCATTTTTCAAATGTCTGACGGCTTTAGTAAGACAGGACAGTATGCTTTAGACAAGAAGCCTTACATACTGTACCCAACTATTTTGAAACCATCTACATAAATAAAAAGAGTACTTCCCACTGAGAACAAGACAGAGTTCAAGCCCTTTATCAACATGTTCACTGAAAAGAATCTGCATCTTAGCCTCAGCACTCTGCTCTGTTCAGAGCTCAGAAAGCTAAGGTTTATGAAAACATGTACAGTAATATAAGGATTACTATAGTCCATAATATAGACTTTAACACAATCATCTGAACACTAAAAATTTTTTTCTTTGTTTTAATAAGGGGTCAGTGTGAGTTTTATGAATATGTATGAAAAATTATAAATTCAAGAAAACTGAAAGAACTATGAAGACAATATGCAATGTATTAATTATTGTAACTGTCCTACTAACCTGATTTGAAACTGTCTCATTTCTTTCTTTTTCTTTTTTTTTTTTTGGTCTTTTTGAGACAGGGTCTCACTATACAGTTCAGGCTGGCCTTGAACTCACTTTTGTAGCCCAGGCTAGTCTTGAACTTGCACTGATCCTCCTGCCTCAGCCTCCCAAGTGCTGGGATTACAGGCGTGCGCCACCATGCCCAGCTGAAACTGTCTCATTTCTTTCTCACTAAAATAAAATTTTAAAAAGCACACAAAAAGAAACAATAAAAAACAAAGAAAAATAGGCATCTAGTTTAACAACATAAATTTTTTATAATGTCACTGTTGTGTGAGTTAGCAAAGGCTTTAATAAAAATAATGTTTTTCAGTTTCACAGATACAAATAACAACAATAATGTGTTAATAAAAAAATGTACATTACTCTTTACCCTGTGGGGGCTCAAGCTGATATCCTTGTTGAGCAGCCCAACCAACATGATGAAGAAATGGATCCAAGTAATACAACCAATGTTCAAAATTATCAGAACTTTGGAGTCCTTCATAACGCAGCTTCAGCCGTCCCCCAATGTTTTCTACTACAGTAACAATCCAAGTACTTAGAGTGTCCCAAAAAGCTTGGCATTCTAGCCTGGATCCTGGAGCAATGAGATCTAAAGGATTCCTTCCATGGCGGAGCTATATATTGAAAATTAAAGTGATTAAGTGAGATAAGTTAACATTTTTTAAGAGTCCTAAATTATTTCAAATCAACTAATGTTTTTACTTATCAAAAGCTAGTGACATTAAATTGTCAACTATGATATAAACTTCTTACATTATTATTTCTAAATATGAAAATGTTTATCTTAAAAAGCTACCTGTAATACAATAAAATTATTTTTAAATTCTCATCACTTGACTTGTTGCATTTAGTAAGAATGTTTACAGTAATCTTCACTACATTGTCTCTGTCATCACTGAAGAATATAATAGACTAAAGTCTCCTATAATCCCATCTCTAAACACTACATTAAATATTTTGGTATATACACTGTCCTACACAAAAATCATTGTCTTAGTGGCTACCTCTTTTTTTCCTATTTTTTTCAAAAGGAGACCAGTATATATTCTTTTCCAGTTTGTTCTTCACTTATTACATTATACGTGTTTTTCTAGTGTAGTAGATACAAGTCTTTCTCATTTTTACAACTATTTTATGATACTCTATTGTAAATGCACAATGATTTATCCACTTATATTCTGATACATACTTATTTCTGAGTTTTTACTCATTTTACAAGGTTCTAATAAATTCAGTAAGAATATTTTTTTATACTAAAGGAAAGGAAAATTCACTCTACCTAGATACACCCTTAAAATTACAATAAAAAATGGAAAACGAATACTCATTCCAAAGTTATCACTTAATCATTTATTAACACTCCATCATTCATTTCCTTCTTTCCTTCCTTCCTTCCTTCCTTTCTTTCTTTCTTTCTTTCTTTTTTCCAGGAACGGGGTTCAAATGCACAACCTTGCACTTGCCAGGCAGGCACTTGTGCCATGGAGCTATCTCCCCAGCCCCTACATCTTTCATTTCTTTCTGATCAAAAATTGCTCTATAAAACTTCCATACTGAGGCATGCAAAAGAGCATGTGAACAAATGGAAGAATACATTCTGAGATGAAATTTTCAAGATGGCAGAATCATGGTCAGTGCTGAGTGGTACATTTATCAGTGCATATTTTAGCAGTGCATTTATTCATGCCTTCACTCATTCATTCAAATTTTACTGTTTTATATATATCAGGCTCTGAATGAGCATTAAAAATGAGTCAGACTATAAAAATTAAGAAACATAATACTCAACAATATTTAAAAGAGGATGTAAATAGATCATAGAATTAAATGTAAAAACTTAAATTATAGGGGCTGGGGAGATAGCTCAGGGGCACAAGTGCCTGCCTGGCAAGTGCAAGGTCCTAAGTTCGATCCCCAGTTCCACAAAAAACAAAACAAAACAAAACAAAAAAAACCTTAAATTATAAAATTCTTAGACGTATAGGAATAACTTTTATTAACCCTGGGCTAAGGAAAGCCTACTTAGATATGGCACCCAAAGTATAAGCAACAAATAAACTAGATATAGTAAGTTAGACTATATAACAAGCACTTTCAAAATGATAAAAACAACCGTCACAACCAAAGAAAAATGTTTGGAAATCAAATACTCTATCTGTACTTATGCAGCATGTATAACGAGTCCTTCAGGGCTGGTGAGATAGCTCAGCAGTCTAAAGCACCTGCTTAGGCAGAGACCACGGTTCAATCCCCCACATCACAGGCCATGCCAGCCACAAAAATAAATAAATAAATAGGAATCTTTTAATTCAGTAATAAAAAGAAAACCAAATTTTATTTTATTTATTTATTTTTTTAATTTTTATTTATTTATTTTTTCTTGTTTCAGAACATTTGTTTATTCACTCATTTTTTATGGCCGGCTCAGCCTGTGCTGACGGCAGGGCTGGCGCAGCATGTGGTGCCGGGGATTGAACTGCGGTCCCTGAAGCTGCCCAAGCTTTCCCAAGCAGGCGCTTTAGACCACTGAGCCATCCCGCCAGGCCCCAAAAACCAAATTTTAAAATGAAGAAAAACACTGCTTAAAAAGAGATGCAGGGCAGTAGCCAGGGATTTTTGACCCCCAGCATGCCATACTGGCACCACCCGTGGTGGTGACTGAGACTAGGCATGGTGGCACACGCCTATGATCCCAACACTTGGGAGGCTAAAAACAGGAGAATCACTACAAGTCCAATCTATGTAGTAAGACCCTACAGACCCTGTCTTAAACACAGAAAAGAAAAAAAAAAAGCCTGAGTAACACATATAATGATACTCAACCTCATTAGCCTTTAGGGAAATTCAAGTCAAATGAGTATCACACCAACGAGGATAGCTATAACCAAAAAGATAACACGGAATGGCAAGGATGTAAAGAAACTGAAACCTCCAAACATCACATTTCACATACTTATACAAAGAATGCTACTGGTATGATAGAAAGTGTTAAGGTGTGATTTAGAATGCCCATAACAAATATATTTTCACAAAAATCTATACCCACTAACAAATTCAAAAGCTACACAATTTAAAAGGACTGTTAAAAGTATGTAGGAATAAAGGCTGAGCAAAGAAAAAGGGTCTCAAGTTATCTGGCATGAGTTACAAACATCCACCCTAAAGCAAATCAACCCCTGCTCAATTCCAGAGTGAGTGTTCTCAAAGGTCCCATTTTCCAACTGTGTAAAAGAATCTGGAAAACTAGAATTTTATGTATTATCAATGAATTCACAAGATTTTAAGCAGCTAGCAAACCACCAGTCTGCACCCTTTAAGGATAAATTTAAGCTTTACAATTACTTATGCATATGTCTCTAGTAACAATGTTTATCTGCTTCGGAATAGTAAATTAGAAACTAATTTTAGATTCCTTGCCAGGTCTTCCACACTGATTCTGGCATACAGTAATACTCACGCCCTCTAGCAGTGGAACAGGAGGACTACATGCTCCCACAAGGGCCTGCCGCAGAAAGGCAGCCCAGTCAGATACTTTATCTCTGATACCTAGAAGAGAGAAGAAATGACTGTTACTCACAGTGTATCAGCCACAGAACACAAGGAAAACTGACACACAGAAATGGTTAAATGGCTCAGAGGTATGGTGGCCATTTTCAAATCTGCTAGTTCAGTATACTGCTTCTTTGGGAGTGTAAAAGGACAACAAAACAATTCTTCAGACTTTAGTAATAGTTGTATACAAAACAACTCCCTGCATATGCTTCATTTTTATAGGAAAATTTCAAACTAACATAAAAAGTACAGAAAAAGGCATAATGGATCCTTATGTACCATTAGCCTTCAACAAATGTCATCTCATAGCCAGTCTGTTTCATATATACCAGGAATTAGCACCTGTGGGCTAAGTCTGGCTTGTTACCTATTTTTATAAATAAAAGCTGCACTGGAATACTGCTATACTGATTTGTTTATGTACTGTCGTAACAAACAAACAAAAGGGGACAGGGAGATAGCTCCGCGGCACAAGTGCCTGCATGCCAAGTGCAAGGTCTTGAGTTCAAACCCCGGTCCCACCATAAAACAAAACAAACAGACAGAGGGAGCATGCTGCTGGTTCTTGCAGCACACTGTTGAGGAATTTAGCCTTTAACCTATCTAGTTTTTCAGAGTCTGCTTTCCATAGGCTGCCTCTCAGTAGTTGTTTCACCATCACCTGTACTTTCTATAAGTCATATTTAGAGTCAGATGCCTAATCAAATTTGGATTAGATTTTTTTGGACGAAATTATATCCTTCCCTCAGGAGGCACATAAGGTCTGGTTGTCTATTTGTGGCATTAGATTTAAGGGATGACAAAAAATGGAGATATTCTATTACTGCATTTACTAACCAAAATGCTTCTAAAAACCTCTCCTCTTCAATTATTTGATTGTCCAAAGTAGAGCGCACAAAAAGAAAGAAGCATATATGCATGATTCTTCTTCACTCTTTTCCCATAATTATAAACCTCTAAAATAATCAGTTGGTCCCATGGCATCTTCCAAGGGCCATCAATTTCACTATGAAATTCTAAGTTAAAATACATATGTATTTGAAATCATTCCAGCCAATCTGAATTTTTAACTTTTAATGGAAGAATAAACTCAACAATTATTGACCTTATCAATGTGAATGGACTTTAATCTGTCATTTTGTTAGCTGTTAGGTAAATTATTTGAGTGTGCCGTATTTCATTACGTCATCTACTCTACTTGCAAATGTAATTTCACTTTTTAAATCTTCAAGTAGAAAGGTTGATATTTTCTACTGCTTGCCTTTGTAGTAATACCTTTATATAATACTTTTAGTCTCCTGCTTTTCTCTAAACAATACTAAATTTAGGTAACCAGCCTCAGCACTTCATTTTATTTTATTTTTTGTGGGACTGGAGTTCGAACTCACAACCTTGCACTTGCCAGACAGGCACTTGTGCCACTGAGCTATCTCCCTGGCCCCCTGCGATCCCCATTACAAAAAACAACAACAAAACAACAAAAAACCCCATAATCAGTAGCTTATACCAGCATTCATTCATATGTTCTCCCACCAATATGTGCTTAATGTCTCACAATGGCACTGTGTCTACACTGCCAGAACACCTTTGCATACAACAGACAGTGCCTCATACGTAATCATCACTTGGCCTACACTCTACTTTTATACATGTCTTTAATGTCCCCCTATCAGTTAAGCCCATTTGATTATTCCCATACATGATAGGCTTTTTTAGTACGTAATTCAAACTCTTTTATTTCAGTAAAGTTTATTTAAATTATAGTTACAGTATTTTAGTGTTTCACTGTTTTGGTTTTCTTCAGAGACTTCCATTTTATGTATCACAAATCATTATAAGCCTGTCTATATAACTTTCCCCAAGTCCTTTTTCTTTTCCCATTTATGTTTTTTAATTTTAAAATGTTTTCCTTTCCTTCAACTTTTATTTCTCCTCAGATATTATCTGTGGTGATTTATTCCTGTGTTCATCTTAAATCTTTATGTCTAATGTTTTTTTAAATTTTTTATGTATTTAGTACAGGGTCTACAGGGTCTCAATATACAAATCGGACTTGTAATTATCCTGTTTTCAGTCTCTTGCTTCAAATCTTTCTTTTTGTCACTGATCTCACATCTGAATTTTTTAATTTTTACTAAAGGTTTTATCACTATTACTGCCCTTTTAGCTTATTTGGGTTTTTTGTTTGTTTGTTTGTCTTTTTGAGACAGGGTCTCAATATGCAGTTCAGGCTGGTCTTAAGCTCACTTTTGTAGCCCAGGCTGGTCTCAAACTCATACCGATCCTCCTTCCTCACCCTCCCAAGTGCTGGGATTACAGGCATGCAGCACCACATCAGGCTCTTCAGCTTATTTATGTATCTCTAGAAGGATTTTATTCTTTTCTGGTTACACAGTAATAGTTTTTATGAGATTCAACTGAAATCCTTTCCTGCGGTCAATTAAATGAGGTGCATTTTCTTACACTCTTAGGATGAGATGATGGGCTGGATAGTTCTGTATTTCTAGGACTTCCGTCTACAGCAGTGGTTCTCAACCTTTCTAATGCTGTGACCCCGCAATACAATTCCTCATGTTGTGGTGACCCCAAACCAAAAAATAATTTTGGTGGCTACTTCAAAACTGTAATTCCAAATAAATAACATTTTCCGATGGCTTTAGGCGACCCGTGTTTTGGCCGTTCAACTCCCGCTGGGGTTGTGACCCACAGGTTGAGAACCACTGGTCTACAGCATCCTAAAAACCATACCACCTCACGACCATAATACCAGATCTTGATTGATTTGATCTTCCTTCCTTCCTTCCTTCCTTCCTTCCTTCCTTCCTTCCTTCCTTCC
>PVJA010055101.1:0-11306 GCA_004027025.1 Myocastor coypus | reverse complement strand
AAGCAGGCACTTGTGCTTCGGAGCCATCTCCCCAGCTCCAAAATTTTCAACTTTTATGCTTTACCTTTCTAGCTTTATTTAGGAGTACTTAAAAACATAATTTTTTTTTTTTTTTGTCTTTTTGAGACAGGGTCTCGCTATGCAGTTGAGGCTGGTCCTGCGCTCACTTTTGTAGCCCAGGCTGGTCTCGAACTCGCACCAATCCTCCTGCCTCAGCCTCCCAAGTGCTGGGATTACAGGCAGGAGCCACCACGCCCGGCTAAAAAAACATAATTTTGAATAATCAATTTATCAACATTTTGTTTCTAGCATTCATCTGACATTTTAAAAAGTTTTCTCTATTTCACAAAAGTGAAATCTTTGTTTTTCCTCTTTACAAAATACATGTTTGTACCAAAAATTAAACAGAAATAAATTAGTTTAGGTACAGCAGATACTTTTATAACATGGATTTTCCTATATAAGAACACATCTTTTTTCTCCCTTCCATTTATTAAAGCTTCCTCCAGTGGCCCTTGGTGGAGAATTATAATTTTCATCATATACAGTCCACAAAACAATGATTTGTTCCTAGAATATCTACTGTTCTTGATGCTAAGGAAAGATTTTTCCCCCAATATTTTCTACTTGGTTGGTGGTATAAAACATTATTTTTTAACTGGTGAAATTCATTAAAAACTGAATAAAATGGAAAAGATGTGTCTCCACATGCCACATTCACTTCTCTCCCAGAGAATTCCTCCAAGGTCAATCCAATATGTGATCCATTTTAGCATTAATCTTCAGAGTTCCTACACCCTTCTCACTACTACGATTTTCCTTCATTATGGGTACTCTGATGCTGACCAAGCTGGAAGGTAAACCTGAAAGCTTTCCCACAGATGTTACACACATGAGGTTTCTTCCAAGTGTGGACAGTCTGGTGTATAATACAGTCAGAACTAAAGCTGAAGCCTTTGCCACAGTCTACACATCGGAAAGGTTTCTCCCCAGTATGGCTTCTCTGATGCCGAATTAAATGGGCATTAACATGGAAAGCTTTTCCACACTCCTTACACTGAAAGGGCTTCTCTCCAGTATGAATTCTCTGGTGTACAATATAGTCAGAACTACAGCTGAATGCTTTTTCACATTCCATACATTTGAAAGGTTTCTCTCCAGTATGTATTCGCTGATGCCTGGTTAATTTGGCATTGATACTGAAGGCTTTGCCACATTCCTTGCACTGATAAGGCTTTTCTCCAGTATGGATTCGGTGATGATCAAGTAGGTTTCTTTTAGAAGTAAAGCATTTCCCACATTCATTACATTCAAATGGCTTCTCTCCAGTGTGAATTCTCTGATGCTGCACCAGTTTGGCATTCACATTGAAAGCCTTTCCACACTCATCACACTTGTAAGGCTTCTCTCCAGTATGGATTCTCAGATGCTGCCGAAGCTGAGAGTTACACCGGAAAGCCTTCCCACATTCACTGCACCCATATGGTTTCTCACCAGTGTGAATTCTCTGGTGCTGGATTAATTTCCCTTTGACACTGAAGGACTTTCCACACTCATTGCATCCATAAGGCTTTTCACCTGTGTGAATTCTTTGATGCT
The DNA here is from genome assembly GCA_004027025.1 of Myocastor coypus. NCBI lineage: Eukaryota > Metazoa > Chordata > Mammalia > Rodentia > Myocastoridae > Myocastor > Myocastor coypus. The sequence goes on along the minus strand of PVJA010055101.1, from coordinate 9,707 downwards.
GAATGAGTTTTGCATTACTATTGAAGGTTTTTCCACACTCTTTACACTGATAGGGCTTCTCTCCAGTATGGATAATCTGATGCTGCCTAAGCTGAGAGCTGCACCTAAAGCCTTTCCCACACTCATTGCACACATAAGGTTTTTCTCCAGTGTGGATTCTCTGATGCTGTATTAATTTTGCATTAACATTGAAAGCTTTCCCACAGTTACTGCACTCATAAGGTTTCTCTCCAGTGTGAACTCTCTGGTGCGTAATATACGCAGAACTACAGCTAAAGCCTGTCCCACACTCCTGGCACTGATAGGGCTTCTCTCCTGTGTGGATCCTTTGATGCCTACTAAGACTCCCATGAACACTAAAAGCCTTCCCACAAACTTTACACTGATAAGGCTTCTCCCCACTGTGGGTTGTCTGATGTGTGATATAATGGGAACTGTAACTGAAGCACTTCCCACACTCCACACATCTGAAGGGTTTTCCCCCACTATGAAACCTTTGATGCCAAATTAATTCTGTGATAACACTGAAGGCTTTGCCACACTCTGCACACTGATAAGGCTTTTCCCCAGTGTAATTTTCTAAATACTGATTAGGCTGAGGGTCAAATCTAAAGATTTCCACTAAATCTTCACAGTTCACAGGTCTTTCCACAGTATTAATTATTTCATGCTTAATAAGTTCTGTGTCAAAGCTAAAGGCTTTCATCAGTCCTATATAACCAGAACGCTGCTGTTTAGTGGAGATACTATGATGTTGAAACAAGTTTGGACTGTGACTAATGAAATACTCCTCCATGGAGCTTGTTTCATCTTTCACTGCTCCCTTCATGCTGTTGTTTTCCTTTTTCATCCTTCCTGCTGAGTGGACTTTCTGCTGTTGCTCTTGTATATAGGTTTTGGAAAAGTCTATTTCCAGGGGAAAGTCCCCTGGAAGTTCAAATGACGTGCTATCCTTTTCTTCACACATTTCCTCTGTCAAATTGTTTGTCTGCATATTAGTATCTACTATAAAAACAGAAAACGTCACATAAGAAACATGTTAGAAAAAACATTTGTACTCTAAAGTACCATATAATCAGAGTTCTGTAATATCTCCAAACTAAGTCAGAGAACCTAAGATTCACTCATATAGTGGATGTAATTTGTGTAATGCACAGCTGGAAAGACAAAACAAATCTGTATGTGCCAACATGAAAAGTTGTCTGCAGCAAAATGTTTAGTGAAAAAGCAAATGGAAAAACACAGAAAAGATACCATGAGATATATACATATATTTTTGCATATACCTAAAAAATTTCTCATTTAAAAGACTACAAAAGCAAAATGGTACATGAAGTCAGGTAGGCTTTTTCCTCTCACTAGACACTTTTTGTACTGTTTTGAGCACTTAGAACTATTATAGGTTTTATTTTATTTATTTATTTATTTATTTATTTATTTATTTATTTATTTATTTATTTTTTGTCTTTTTGAGACAGGGTCTCGCTATGCAGTTGAGGCTGGCCTTGAGCTCACTTTTGTAGCCCAGGCTGGTCTCGAACTTGCACCAATCCTCCTGCCTCAGCCTCCCGAGTGCTGGGATTACAGGTGTGAGCCACCACGCCCGGCTAAGGTTTTAAATTAATGATTTTTTTTTTTTTTTTTGTGGGACCAGGGTTCGAACTCACGACCTTGCACTTGCCCAGCAGGCACCTGTGCCTCAGAGCTATCTCCCCAGCCCCAAATTAATGATTTAAAAGGGTAACCAGTCATGCTCTGCCTAAGGCAGGGCTACAACCAACAACATGGTGGTCAAAAGACAGCAGTAAATAAAATTCTAAGCCTTGCCCAGCAGATGAACATTTTAGCCATCATACCAAGTTCTTCTACTTTCACCCCTGTGATACTGAGTTCTTTATTAACAAAAGTGGAAAATGCTTAAGAAAGAAAAGGCACAGGACCCAATACCATGTGAAGAGAAGAAAGAAGCACAATGTAGGAAGAAGGAAGAAAAAGAAAAGGAGAAGAGGGAAAAGGAGGAACTACACAGAGGAAGAGGAGGAAGAAGAAAAAGTTGCAGAAAAAGAAATCTACATCTTCTACCTTTTCCTGCAGTAAGAATGGCAGAGGAGACAAGGAGGAGGAGGAGGAGGAGGAGGAGGAGGAGGAGAAGGAGGAGAAGGAGAAGGAGGAGGAGGAGAAGGAGAAGGAGAGGAAGAAGAAGAAGGAGGAGGAGGAGGAGGAGGAGGAGGAGGAGGAGGAGGAGGAGAAGAAGACGATGACAAGGAGGAGGACAACGAGGACAATGAGCTGGGGAGATAGCTCCTTGGCACAATTGAATGCCTGGCAAGTGTAAGTTCCAACCCCAGTAGTCCTGGAAAAAAAAAAAAAGACAGAGGAGTTGTTGAAGAAAATCTATATTTTCCACCTTTCCTTGCAGTGAGGATGGCAAATGTTCCAGCAAATGAGATGTAAATGGAAGCCACCACATATGGGTTAGGAAAAAATTTTTGAAAAGAAGGTCAACTATGCTGTCATGTTCATCGGCTTGCCTGAAATCCAGCCTGTTTGATTCCTCACCCCTATTAACCTCATGGATTAGATTAATTTTTTTTTATGAGGAGAATAGATTTACTGGGGGAAAGCTCCTCTCTGAGAGAGGGACAGAAGGGTGGTCCCAAGCAGGTTGCCCCCCAAGATTAATGTTTTTTTTTTAAGAATTTTTTTATTTTTATTTTTATTTATTTTTTCTTGTTTCAGAACCTTTATTTGTTTATTCACTCATTTCTATGGCTGGCTCAGCCCGCCCCCAGGGCAGGGCTGGTGCAGCATGTGGTGCCGGGGATCGAACCGTGGTCGCTGAAGCCGCCCAAGCTTTCCCAAGCAGGCGCTTTAGACCGCTGAGCCATCCCGCCGGGCCCCAATGTTTTTATTCTCAGCTAAAATTATGATGGTGTGCGTGCACAGCATGTGTAAAGATTTCAGGACCACCTGCTGCAAATGGACTGGAGGTGTACTTCAGTGATAAGAGTACCAAACTAGCACATGCAAGGCCCTAGGTTCAAATTCTAGCACTTAAAAAAAAATAAAGAAAACATAAAGAGGTTTAAACATCATTGATTAAGGATCTTACAAAGTTAGAAATGTTGGGCCGGTGAGATGGCTCTGAGGTCTAAAGCGCCTGCTTAGGAAAGCTTAGGCAACCACAGGGACAGAGGTTTGATCCCCAGAACCACATGCTGTGCCAGCCCCATCCTCAGAGCAGACTGAGCTGGCAATGATAATAACAATAACAATAACAATAATAATAATAATAATAATAATAATAATAAATAAAGCAGTAGTCCACAAGATTAGAAATGCAGAATATTGGCTCTGTCTAAGACTTAAGTCACTGATAATCTGCTTATTTCTAAGATACTCATTAAAATCAACATCTGCAAAGCATAGAATTATGGCACTTCCTTTTTACTTCTGCTTTGTACTACTCTGTCCTCATCTCACAAAATAAACATAACAGCACCTACTCCACTAGGCACAAGATACATGTTACCTCACTGTAAGACTCAGTATAAACATGTGACATGTTCATCAGTAAGCTGCTGGGCATTATGTGCCTTCCTTACCCTGAGGGCCTATTCCACTCCCACTGGCCAGTGGCGATGGGCGCTCTAGCTCACCACCTTGCTCCAGTTGTGAGATCACAGCAGGTTTGAGAAGTGGAAATCCTAGTTTGGGAGAAGGAAAGAGGAGAGACATAAATAATCTCCTGTAGATGAGTTCCTAAACTTCTCAAATGGCCTCAATAATGGGAAGGGAAACCAAGAGCTCAGAAGAGGTTTGGAAGGGATGTGGGAAAGAGGGCTCAGGAGAGTTGCAGACCACAGACCCAGGGGATCTCATGCAGAGCAAGCGGGAACAGTCTGCCGAAAGTGGACTCTAAAATATTCAGAGTGGGGCTGGGACAATAGCTCAGTGGAATAAGAGCTTGCATGCGCAGGGTCCTGAGTTCAATCCCTGGCACTGAAAAAAGAAAGGGGAGTGTCAGGGAGATAGCTTCGTGGCACAAGTGCCTGCCTGGCAAGTGCAAGCTTGTGAGTTTGAAACCCAGTCCTGAAAAAAAAAAAAAAAAGCAAAATAAAATAAAATATTCAGAGCACCTGAGATCCTTAAAAAGAATCAAAATAAAATAAAGTGGGGACCTGAAGATGCCACCTTGGAATAGGAAGCTACTATTTTTCAGATAGTGTCCAAAACACAGCTTCCTCAAGGCAGATTAGAAGTATATATCAGAGTCCTGTTATAATGGTTGAACATATCTGTCAAGATCAGAAATAACCCTGGGTTTCCTACTCAATGAAGAATTATCAAATGCTCCATCTGAATCTTGTCAGGGAGAAGGGTGTCAGAAAAACCCCAGTGGAAGCATATAAATTCCAGGGAGAAAGACATCTTACCCAGTGAAGCCACATTCCCATAATTCTCCAGCATCACATCCTTGTACAAGGCTTTCTGTGCAGGGGACAGTGCATCCCATTCTGTCTGGGTGAAGTACACAGCCACATCTTCAAAGGTCACCAACTTCTGAAACAACAGGTTCCTGCTGCTCTAGGGCCAATTCCATGGGTCAGGCCCTAAGTGAGGGGCAGAGGGCAGTATAAGGGCTTAGGGAGGGAGCGTGTACAGATCACATGACTAATAGCAAGGGAGAGGTAAGAAAAAGCACAAGGAAAGTAAACTACGGAATATGTAACTCCACTCAGAGCCGAGAAACCTTACATTTTTTATACTTACAAAAGATGACTTAAGTTAGACTCAAAGAAAAAGTGAATTCTCCTAAAGCAACTGTGCTCCATTAGATAGCTCCCTTACTAGAAGGCTCAGGACCAATTCACCAGGCTTCCCACTGCATCCCTACAAGGTCTAGACTCTCCTGGGCCCAGTCTCAGCCCTGACCCTCCATATTTTGCCCTCACTCACACTCCAAGCCACCCCAAAGAACAGTTCTGGCTTCTACATCATTTGTCCCCTAATTCTGATCACAGACTTCCACTCAGGGCTCAGCAGTCTTTGCTGCAGCAGAGCCAGCCAAAGAAAATCAGAGCTACCCAGGCCAGGGTCTCCCTGAACACCCAGCATTGCTGGCCCTTGCTCCACACATTCTCCCAAGTCTTTACTCGTTCTCCAAGAAGGTCTGAGAAAAAAAGACCAACTTTGCTGCTGGCCAACTGCGTGGCCACACTTCTGGATTCTTCCCTTTCTGGCCCTGGGCTACGTGGTCAGCACAAGCTCTGCTGCTCACCCTCAAGCCCAAGTGCTCTTTCTTCCCATCTCAGCCTTCTGTAACAGCCACAAGAACTCTCATCTCTCTGCCTGGATTTAGCTTCCAGGCAATAATTTTAGTCCGACCTCTAGGTGTTCCTATGAGTCCTCTTTTTTTTTTATTGTACTGGGATTGAACTCATGACTTCATGCTTGCCAGGCAGGTGCTGCAACAATGAGCTAAATCCCCCAGCCCTGAGTCCTTCTTGTGTAACCTCAGACAAGCCATGTAACTTTCTTGCACAAAGTTTATGGCCTCCCCTGCATGCCACCTTGACCCTGTCCCTAGCAAGTGTGTACCTCCTCCTGAATTCATTTCTTCAGTCTGAGTCCATGCCACCCACAGAGGAAAACCCAGACAGGAAACTGGGGTGGGGGAGGGGGATTACTAACCCTCCTGCTTCTTTACTCCCGAAATCTTTGACTCTGTGTCCTGTAGATTTTATGTCTCAAGCCTTTCCTCTTTGCTAACAACTTTCCTTGATGAAGTCCATATCATCTGAACCAGTTTTTTTTTTTTTCTTCACAGTACCAGGGATTGAACTCAGGTCCTTGTGCTTGCCAGGCAGGCACTTACACCACTGTGCTATATTCCTGACCCCAGTAGATGCTTTCTTGAATAGTCCCCTTGCTTTTGAATCTCCCTTGAAAATTATTCCATACACAACTGTCACAAATCAAATCTGATCACTGGTTCACAGCTATCATATGATGAGCAGTTATACTTACTCGGTGACCCCAAGCCCTTAGGTACACTATTGCCCTTTGTCTTCATTTCTTTCTGGCATAATAAACACCCAGCAGGGCATCTATCACAGGAACGGGATGCCAGAACTAAACAGCCTGGGAAGTGGGCATGGTACGGAGGCTGTAGCCTGGCACAGCTCAAGCCATGTTACTAGGATTAGTGTTCCCAACTTGAATCCATGGAGGTCCATGGATAAGCCTCAAGGGCCCATACAGGGCCCTAAAATGTATGGAAAATTTGGTTTGCCAGTTCTGGAGAAAGCTGAAAGTTTTTACCAGAGATACATATGTGCTGCCAAAGTGAGCCCTTTAGATCTGAAGTCTGAGCTACTGCTTCTCAGGCTCTGAAAGCTTTCTAAGGATACGACAGGACACTGCCCCACAGGACTTTCTGCTTTTCTCCTCTCCTGATACCAGCTTTCATCATCTTCTCCCTCCACCTTTAATTAAAGGCACTGCCATTCTTCCCACCGACTAAATCTGTTCCTCTTCTTTCCACAACCTCTGCAATTCTCCTTCACTCTCATCTATGTGCAGAGCACGCCCTCTCAGCGCTTCGACAGCCCCATTCCCTGGAGCCCTTTGCCAAAGGCTCTTCCATATAGGAGCAGAATCCCTGGTGTGCAGAAGATGAGGCAGCACCTTCTGGGCTCTCTCCTGCAGCCTCAGCCACTCCCTCCCAGCACCATTTCCACAAGTGCCAGGCTTCCATCCCAAGGCTTATCAACTCCCTTCAGTACTCCTCAATTTGAAGAACCTAGAGCTCACCTGAGGCCAGGCTGGGTGAAGCATGGCTGCCATCACCTTGTGTCCCTCTCGGAGAAGGGCCAGAGCTGGGGAAAGAAAAGAGAAAAGGTGAGGCAAGCCATGCCTATTAGAGTGATATAGTCACCCAGAAGACATGAGGTGCACACAGCCAGCATCCAGCCAGGAGTATACACAGAAGCTGCCGAGGAAGAAGGGAGCAATCCGCTCATCAGCTCAGGACCCAGAGCTCCTCCTGGCTAGGTTGCTGCCGCTTCTGCCAAGAACCCTGGGATTTTGTAATCATGACAACTGCACAAAAAAGTGTATACAGAATATAAGTAGAGCCTTAAGAATAAAAGGAAAAAGACTTATGCAGCAACAGTTCAAGGCATAGATCATGGCCACAATTTTGAAACTCATTTTCTCTGAGCAAACACCATACTGATTACACTTGGAGAGAAATGAGACTGGCTGGGCTGGGGAGTCAGGCGGCATCCCCCACATCCTGCCTGTTCCCTCAGAGTCTTGAGCGTCTTTAGGAACCCCAACGCTTCTATGGATGTTTGGCCGGTCAGTGTCCTGCATAGCCCAGGCTGGCTTCGAGGAGGTACTAAACTGCTTTCTCACACGTTCCCCTTCTGACTGAGAATGTGCCAACTATTGCCTTGCACACCTTCACAAAGATGCCAATCAGGTTTTAAAGATGCAACCTACCAACACCTCCACAAGGACCTATACTGTGGCTACCCAGTTCCTCACCTGGGCTTCTCAGGTATCCTCGATGCAATACCCACTCACTGGACCTTGAAGTGTGCGGGAGGTGATGTCAAGGGGACAGAATGGAAAAATGTTTCCCTTTTATTCTCCTAGAGGGACAACTTTGAGACTCCAAAGCTCTTCAAAGACTCTACAAGACAGACAGCCTATTGAGGGCCTGGCCTGACAACACCTCCTTTTCGTGGTTTGTTAAATCACTAACAGGTTGTTGGCCTAAGAGAGCCTCCCCATTAACACATTTGAGTCCTTACACGTATAAAGCTGCAACCTCGCTCAGTACATAAAGAAGCTGAAAAGCTAAACTGGAAATTGACCTTTGTAACATATAGTCAAGGGCAATAGTGTCTGAGCTTCAACTGACCCACATTCAAACAGAGCAAATACCAGGTACTAACCAACTGTGCCACCTCTATACCTCACTTCTGTGGTCTGCACAGTAACTATCCTTTTCTGCCTAGAAATGTCAGCCAGGCAGGACATGGCAGCCCCAGTTTTATAGAACTTATCCTGGCTCTAGAGACTACCCAATTACTGGATGTTTCTTTGCTCAAATGAGTGGTTAAATTTAAAGTCTTTCTTTTAATAGGATTTCCCTTCTCAGTCTTACTCCTCATGTCCTTCACTCCATCCCTGAGACCATACTCCTAAATAAATTCCTACACACAAATCTGTGTTCCATGTTGCCTTTGGGAGAAGCGAGACTATAACACAAGAAGCCGTTTCCTTTTTCTTTTTAAAAAATTCCCTACCTTATTAAAGTTGCATAATTTATTTATTTACTTTTTCTCTTATTTGGCAACTAAAGCCTACAAGGTCACACATTTTCCTCTGGATACATTCCAAAGGTAACTCTTTTATCCCTGAACTAACAAATATTTTAACAGAATAGTTTGTATTGCTTATTTTATTTTTTTTCTTCTGCTTGTAAGTTCTGGCTTTACTACATGTTTAAATAAGCTGATCTATTAACCTGTACTTTACAGGTTTTTTTTTCTTTTTGGTTATTGAACACAGGTCCTTGTACTTGTCAGGTAGGTGGTGCTGTCCCACTAAGCTATAGCCCTGGCTGGCCCTATATTTGAGGCCTTTTTTCTTTTCTTTTCACCAGTATTTTTTATTTTTTTAAAAATTATTTTTATTTTATTTTATTTTTTTTTTTTTTGTGGTATCAGGGACTGAACTCAGGACTTTGAGCTTGCCAGGCAGGCACTTATTCCACTGAACTATATCCCTGGTCCCTCACCAGTATTATTTTTTAAACATATTCTACTGTTTAAAAAGAAAACTTAATCTCTATGATGGAAGAACATATAACTGTATGTGAACCAAATGAATCAACTCTACCAATCCATCTCAATAGATGCCAAATGTGTTTGAAAAAAATTCAACATTAATACCAATTTTAAAAACTTATTATACCTTACTAGAACCCCACATGTCCACTGAGAATCCACCAATAAATTTTGTGTTGTTCTTAAAATGAACTATAAGCTAGCAACTATATGTAAGTAAATTTAGGAACATATTACTATCACGTTATGCAAGTTCCAGATGACTATACACACCATGATGCCATTTTACAAAGCTCAAAAGCAAACAAAAAACTATTTGTACCCAACCTGGGTGACTTAGCAAAATTTTAAAATAAACAATAGGAAGGGGATGTAGCTCAATGGCAAGGCACTAGGTTCAAGCCTCAGGACTACAAATAGTTTCCAGAGGTATGCAGGTTAAAAAAGGATATGACTCCAAAACAATTGTTATTTCTAATGGTGGGAGGACAGGAGTTGGGTGAGGAAGAACACAGATCCATGCAGCAGTACAGGAAATGTACTTTTTTTTTTTTTTTTTTTTTTTTGCCTTTTTGAGATAGGGTCTCGCTATGCAGTTCAGGATGGCCTTGAGCTCACTTTTGTAGCCCAGGCTGGTCTTGAACTTGCACCAATCCTCCTGCCTCAGCTTCCCAAGTGCTAGGATTATAGGTGTGCGCCACCACGCCCAGCTAGGAAATGTACTTTTTTTTTTTTTTTTTTTTTTTTGCAGGACTTGGGTTCAAACTCATGATCTTGCACTTGTCAGGCAGGCACTTGTGCCATGGAGCTATCTCCCCAGCCCCCCCACCTTTTTTTTTTTTT
>PVJA010055100.1:0-11460 GCA_004027025.1 Myocastor coypus | reverse complement strand
AAAACACAGATAAACTGGACTACAGTAAAACTTGAAAGTGGTAGACTGCAAAGGATACCACCCAGAAATGAAGAGGGTTGAAGTGCAGCTCAGTAAAAGAGGACCTACTCAGTGGTCTGAGGGTCTGGATCTGATTCCTAGTGCCCCTAACACACACACACACACACACACACACACACACAGACACACACACACACACCACAGCATGAAAAGAGGTATCTGGCAATCATACGGGACTTCCTTAGTGTACCACTGATAAATAAAAACACACATTGAAATTGGAATCAATGCTAATGAGAACAAGGTTATCTTTAGAATTAAGATATTCTAAGATCAAATTGTTATGATGCATATATAGACATGCCTATTGAATGGGTGAAGCAATGCCATGGAAAATGTATCTCCATAGAGCTGTATTAAAAATTTAGCAAAAAGGGCTGGTCAAATAGCTCAGTGGACCAAAGCACCTACTTAGGCAGACACAGGACAAGAGGTTACATCCCCGGTCCTGCCATGCTGGCCCTGCCCCCAGGGCATGCTGAGATGACAACTGACTGGGCATGGTAGCACACATCTGTAATCCCAGCTCTTGGGAGGCCGCAAACAGGTAATCACAAGTCTGATGTAGTAGTGAAATCCTGAGCACCCTCTAGATCCTTCCCTTAAATACACACATACACACATACATACATGCATACATACATACATACATGAATACATACATACATACATAGACAGCCAACAATAAAAACAAGGAGCAGGAAAAATAATGAAAATGAAAACAAGTCCACTAAATGGCAATTTGTGGTGGTTTGGGTGGCAGTACTGGGCAGGGCAGTACTGGGCAGGAAGGAGAGGCCCTACCCTAGTTCCTAGTGCTGGGGCCCAAGGTTAGCAGGAAATTCCTCCATCACATCCCAGCATTCATCTCCCTGGAAGAATGGTAACAGATGACTTTGGTGATATTGGAATGTGACAGAAATTTTCCTGTTTCTTTCTAAAGAGAACACAGTCCTATTTGGCATGGAAGAGGGGAAATTTCAGGAAGGGTCTCCCCAGAAGGGAAATGGGAACCAACAGATAAGAGCTAGCCTTTAACAATGGAACTTGCTGTGAACAGTTCACAGTCAGTGGAGACCTTGGGAACTCAGCCAAACATGAAGCAAGTTCATGGAAACAAAAAGGCACTTAAATACAAGAAAAAAACAAAAGTCACACAATAAAAGAAGTGAAATTTTAGCTGGACATGGTGGCAGGCGACTGTAATCTCAGTCCTCATAGGCTGAGGCAGGAGGAATGCTGTGAGTTCAAGGCTAGCCTGGGGTATAAAGTTAGTCCTGCATAGTGAAACTGCATAGTGAACTATACAGTGCAACTGTCTCACGAAGATTAAAAAAAAAAAAAGAGGGAGAAAAGTTGAAATTTAATATTCTATATAGTTTAATAGAAGAATTTAAACAGTACCTGAAGTCATCCTATAAAGCTACTATGTCAAAATCAGTGTGGTACTGGAAAAACAAACCAAAATACCACCAACCCATGACGATCAGTGAAATAGAATAGACGACGCAGACACAGCTACAAACATACTGAGCCACCTTATCTTTGACAAAAGTGTCAAACACATTCGTTGGAAGATAGTCTTTTTAGTAAATGGTGCTTGAAAATCTGGCTTTCCACATGCTAAAGGCTAAAACTAGACCTATGTCTATCACTACCATGCATGAGATTAAAATATAAATGGATTGAAGATCTAAATATTGAAATAAAAACATTAACCTACTGGAAGAGAAAGTAGGTAAAAATCTTGACGACATGGGATGGGCAGAGAGTTCATGAGCAAAAATCAAACTGCATGTGAAATGCTTCAAAGAATCAACAGTTGAGCCATGGACCAAAATGGTGCTTTCAGCTTAAAACACCAAGATCTTTCTGTTATAACCAGAATTTGCAGGATTTGAGAATCACCACCACCAAATGAGAAGGTCACAGACAACCTTAGGGCACAAGTAACTGTACAAAGCAGACACATGGCCAATAATGCGACAACTTCCGCATGATACAAATCTGTTTGAAGTTGTAAGTAAGTAAACAAACAGTGACTGGATTTATGAACTCCAGATGTCCATTATCCATAAATATTCTGCCTTGAGCTCATGTCACTAGGGGACAGCAGGGTATGCAGAGGCAGGCACACCTGAGTTCCCAGGGTCACAGGACCCTGAGGAGAGCAGACAGAGACAAGCCCACCCCTAAATGGAGATGTGATCTCCTGGAGTTTAAGGGGTCAGAATTGCCTGCACAGGAAGCATGCAGACAGGCAGAGAAAACTGCTTATATGGCCTTAGACCAGGAGGGGCCAGGAAACAAGATTTTAGGCCTAACTACATCGCACCTGACATCCACATCATACCACAGGATGTATTCTTGGAAAGAAGAGGGCCATGAATGAAACGCTGTAAGAGACCCAATTCACGGAGTCTGAGTTAGAGTCACACAGGAGCTCTTGCTATGTTTTCTAACTTTTCTGTATATCAAAAACTACTCCAACATTAAAAGTTGATTTTAAAAACACAAATACAGTGTGCCTCAACCACTATCATAAAACAAACACCTACAGAGAGAACCTGAAGTAAGGTCCCAGGCTTTGAAATGCAGGGCGATAAGGGGTTAGCCTAGCCCTAAGCCTAACCTTCATAAAGTAGAGGCTATACAGGGCCTAGAAGGCTTTGCACAGAGGATTGGGCCCTGTTCTGAGGCCAAAAGAAGGTCCTGTAAAGGCGGACTCTGGCTCTGCCACCGGAACAGGAGACAGGATGCCTTCCATGCCTATGAAGGACACAGCACAGCACACAAGTGCCTGCCTAGCAGAGAGCAGGGTACTGCGAGAGCTACGCTCTCATAATCCCTCTGAACTTGATTTCAACAGCCCGGTTTAGCCATAAAGACTTGACATGCTGATGGACATATTCCGCTACTGCATACAAAAGAAAAGTTGAAAGCCTGCTTTTGTGTACCTTTTCTTCTCCTGTGTTTAATTATTGGCCCTATTTTGTGGGCTCCTTCCATTCTCCTTCATGGAGTTGTGGTCATTTTGATCACTCTCTAGAATATCACTCTCTAGAATATCACTCTCTAGAATACTATGCAGGATTGGCTTTGTCATCATGAAAGTCTTTAGTTGTTCTTTGTCCTGGAAGTATTTCACTTCTCCATTGAACTCGAAGGAGACTTTTGTAGTACATAGCGATCTGGGCTGCAATTTGTTTTCTTGAAAGACAAAGTACTTTGCTCCATGCTCTTCTCGACTTGATGATTTTTAAAGAGAAATCTGCCATTATTCTAATGGGTTTTTCCTTTAAATGTGATCTGTTTCTTTTCTTTAGAGGCTTTTAGTATACTATTCCTGTGCTGAATTTCTGCGATCTTCATTATTGCATGTCTGGGTGTGGTTTTAATTGAGTTGATGTTATTTGGAGTTCCACATGCTTTCGTTACTGAATGTGAGATTGTTTCCCCATATTTGGGAAGATTTCTGCGATTTCTGCCCATATTGTTTTTATATCATTTGTACCAAGCCCTTCTTTCTCACTGATGCCTATTAGTCTTACGTTATTCATCTTTACATCATCTTGCAGATATTGAATTATTTGTTCTTGCATTCTAGTTGTTTTCAAGAGATCTTTCTTCACCTCTTCACTAGCTGCAATGGTGTCTTTAAGGTCAGAAAGTCTATTTTCACTTTCATTGAAACAGTGTTGCCAGCTCATGATTGAGGTTCTAAGTTCCCATATAGCACTTTGAATCTGCTTGATACATTCTATTATTTTCCTGTATTGCCCATTCAAGGATTCCACCATTTTTCTATTCTCCTCTAACTATCAGTATCTTCTTTAGAAGCACATAGCACTTCTTTTATTATAGATTTTTCTTACTTCAGAAATTATTTCTGATATGACTTTCTCTATACCTTTCTGCAGTTGTTTCTTTACTTTGGATGCTATTATTTCAGAGATTTCAGGTGTGTGATTTCCAATTTTTTCTATATTGTTGTCACCTGTATTTCTTCTATGTGGGCTCAGGGCCTGAGAGCGCATTGTACTCCTTCTCTCTCTCTCCCTGCCTTCTGACCTTTGATGTAGAATTTTGTTAGAGTTCTTACTTCCAGATTCAGATCTGGATCTACCAAGTTCCAACTTGTCTAGGTGGGTGTGGCTTGGGTCTGGCTGCTGAGCTCTACTTCTTCCTGCTTCAGCTCTTGGAAGCGAACCTGCTGTGCTACTCTGGCAAGATGTTCTGCTCCAGTATCAGCTGGGTGGGCCTTGTCTCTAGTCTCTCTGCAGGGAGTTCTGTGGGAGTTTTCCACACTGGGCCTGTCTGATGGATGAAGTTCCACCCATATGCTGGGCTTTTTTGCTAGATTGAAAGAGTTTCTGTTGGGCCCTGGGCAATCTCACTCACATGCCTGGCCTAGTGGTCCCAGGACAGTCTACCTCACATGCTGCTCCTGGGTGCTCGGTCGAATCCAGACAGTGTGTTTATCTCAGGACTGAGGTAACTTGTTTGCTTTAGGAACTGAAGCCTAGTCCTGCCTACATGCCTTTAACTGACCTTCCAGCTTCAAGTGGCTTCCAACACACACTTGCCACTGTCAACTCTCTCACTGTCCATCAGCCTTTGGTTGGTCACCACACTCCCCTTAGCCCAAGATTCACACAGAACCTGGGAGAAAGAGTCCATGATGGTCAGCACTTTGCCATGATAGACTTACAGGAAGGAAGCAGACAGAAAAGAAACCAAGCAACGCGGATCATGGCTTTGCAACTGACACTTGGGAATAATGAAAGTCAAAGCTCCTGTAACCAAGAAAACCTCCAAAGGGGTGGTCCTCCACCTGGGGCACTTTGGGTGGGAGTGAGTCCAGAAGGTGGGGCCGGTGGGAAGAGCGTGGTATTGAAGGCATAGTGAAACACCAGCTCCTTCCTTCTCTGTTTCTTTTTTTCTTTGTTTTTAATTTATTTTAACAAGAATAGAAAAACAATAGATAAGACATTAGAAGCAATGCCCAATTTTTGGAAAAGACAAGATGCTAGGTATTCAGCAGTGGTTGTTATATTGCATATATATGTTATCTTCAATGTAGCTACTCACATTGCAGATATATACATGTAAAATTGGTCAAAGTAAAATTTTAAAGCATTAACTGCTACCTTCAAAAATCCGATGAAAATTAGTACAATTATCTTATCTATTCTGTGTATATACATACATCATTCCCCCCTTTTATTTTTGCTATCTTTTCTCCTTTCCCTCATCCAACTGTTTGTTTTGTTCAGTTTCTTTTCTTTTTACTATGTCTATTGTACTTTTCAGATTTTATTTACTGTTTCAGGTTATTATACTAGGGAAACAATATGATGTTTACACATGCCAGTCAGATCTATTTCACTTATGAGTACAGCTTCCAGTGCATCTATTTAACTATAAAAGCCTCGAGTTTATCTTTCTTTATAGCTGAGTAATACCCCACTGTATAAAAATGCTTTTTTATCCATTCCTCAGGTGATAGACATTTGGGTTGTTTCCTAGGTTTAGCTATGAGAAATTGTGGTGCTATAAATATGGGAGCACATATATCACTGTGGTATGATGTTTTAAATTCTTATGGAAAAATACCCAGAAGGAGAGTAGCTGAGTTGAAAGGGATTTCTATTCCTAGATTTCTGAGGAGTCTCCATACTGATTTCCATAGAGGTTGTAGCCATCTACAAAGACACCAACAGAGGAGGAGGGTTAATTTTTCCCCATAACCTCTCCAGCCCTTGTTAATTAGTTGTTTTCTCAATTCCTGCAAGGTCTGCATTATTTCTGGGATGAGATGGAATCTTAGTGTTGTATTAATTTGCATTTCTCAAACAATCAGTGCTATTGAATATTTTTCCATGTATTTATTTTCCATTTGAATTTTTTTCCTCTGAGCAGTGTTTATTTATCTTAGACGTCCATTTTTCAATTGTGTCTTTGAATTTTTGGGGCCTGGTTTTTGTTGTTGTTGTTTTTAGTTCTTTATACATTCTAAATAGAATTCCTGTGGCTGAGTGATTGTTGGTTAAGATCTTTTTCCCAGTTAGTGTTTTTTATTTTTATTCTGCTGGTAATTTCTTTCAATGTGCAGAAACTCTTCAGTAAGATGAGATCCAAGTTGTTGATTCTTTCAGTATTGCACATGCAGTGCGATGTTTGTTCATGATCTCTCTGCCTATCCCTATGTCTTCAAGATTCCTACCTACTTTCTCTTCCAGTACATTTAATGTTTCTGTTTTAGTGTTTCGATCTTTAATTCATTTTTACTTCAGTGAATTGTGATAGACCTGGACCTAGTTTTAGTTTTCAGCATGTAGAAAGCCAGTTTTTCCAGCATCATTTGTTAAAGGGGCTAACTTTCTTCCAGTGAACGTGGTTTCCCTCTTTGTCAAAGATAAGGTAGCTGAATATGTTTGCAGATGTGCCTCTATCTTCTAATCTGTTTCACTGATCCTCAGCTTCTACACTAAAATCAGATACAAGACAAGGATGTCAACTATCACCACTCCTATTCCATATAGTTCTGGAAACATTAGCTAAAGTCATTGGACATAAGAGAGAAATAAAAGGGATAAAAATTGGAAAGGGAGAAGTTAAATTATCATTATTCACAGATGACATGGTACTCTACATGGAAGACCCAAAACACTTCACCAAGAGATTCCTAGAATTAATAAACAGATGAAGTAGCATAGCAGGATACAAAGTCAACACCCAAAAGTCAATGCCATTCCTCTACACAAACAATAAACTCACTAGGAGGGAAATTAAGAGAAATAACACTCTTTACAATACCATCTAAAAAATGGAACACTTAGGTATTAATCTAACAAAGGAAGTGACAGATCTATATGATGAAAATTACAACACATTGAAAAAACCAATCAAAGAGGATTTCAGAAAATAGAAAGATGTTCCTTGCTCATGGATAGGAGAACCAACACTGTGAAGAGGGCCATACTCCCCAAACTGTTACACAGATTTAATGCAATCCTGATCAAAGTATCATTAGTGTACTTCATAGATTTAGAGAAAAAATTCCTAAAATTCATTCAGTACCAGAAAATATACCTAGAATAGCAAAGGGAAGCCTGGGCCACAAAGCCAAGGCAGAAAGGCATCACCATCACATACTTTAAATTATACTACAAAGCTATTGTCATAAAAATCAGCATGGCAGTGGTAAAGAAAAAAAGACCTCTTCCTCTCTTTTGCTCCTGCTCTGGAATGAGCTGTACTGTTCTACCTTGATTAGTGGTCTTGACACAGGCACATAGCAACGATGTCAATCAACCTTGATGGAAATGTTGAGCTGTGGCCCAGAATGAGCTGTTTTCCTTTGTAGACTGACTTCTCTCAGGTACTTGTTGCAGGAATGGAAAGCTGACTAGCATACCTTCTAGTCTCATACGCTGCAGAAGGGAGTGGATAAAATAACCCTGAAAATTGTTCCAACAAGATTTATCAGATACCTTTACAGCTGTCAACTCCTCTGGTCCAGTTATTTTATTGCTAGAAAATGAGGCTGAGGATATAGCTCAGTGGCACAAGCATCTGTCTAGCAAGTGCAAGGTTGTGAGTTTGATTCCTGGTATCAAAAGAAAACAACATAAAAATAAATTTTCCAAAATGCACATAGATGTTCACCTTAGCATCTTCCAACACTGGAAGATGTGGAAGAGGCCAAACATTCAACCTCAGGGCCCTGGAGAGTCATCAGGTAGACACATCATGAAGTACCATATAACCACTAAAATGCTTATGGGGCTTTTAACAATAGGAAAATCAACTGACAGGGAAATACAAAATCAGTTATTGACTACCTTATGAAAAATACAAAAAAATTGCTGTAAGGAAACCACTGTGAAATGTCAAAGGCTGCTGAAGTGGAGTGGCGAATGCTGTTTGTATATTTCTCTATTTTCTATACATTCTGTAAGCAAAAGACATTAGGCATAATGTCATAACAATAAAAAATGATTTGTCAATGCAGCTTTAAACACAGAGATCACACTAGTCTCCTCAAGAAGGCTGCATCTGAGATGAGAGTCCCCAGGTAAAGAGTAGGACCTCTCACAGAAGGAGACAGAATACCATACTCAGGTGCAGGCCCAGCTCTCTGTTCTCCTTGGTTGGCTTCTGACCTGGCTTCTGATTGCCTGAGGCACAGGCAGGTGCTGAAAACACTCAACAGACACCGGGATATCCCAGGAGTCACCTTTCAGCCTGACACTGGTGTCTGGGTACACAATGGCAGGGAGAAGGGTCCCCTCTGAGGGAAAAGATTGAATAACTAAATAGGCAGGGTGGAGATGGAGAAAATGCTGAAGGAGAAAATTAAAGTTGAGGCAGGAGAAGGAACACATATTGTAAGCATGGTGCTGACCAAAGTGTGGCTGGAAGCCAGGAAAGCAGTCAGAAAGGAAGTGGTTGCTGTGTGGGGTCCAGGCCCGAATGGAGCTGAGCAACCCCTGACTATGAGCTGGGCATCCTGGTACAGGACAGCAACTGAGTACTCTAGCATGCTGAGGCAGAAGGATCACAAGTTTCAGCCTAGCCTAGCAACTTAGTGACTTAGAAAGACTCCTTGTCAAAAAAAAAAAAAAAGTAAACAGACCGGGAATAGTTTAGTTCAAAAATCTGCATTCACTCCCTATACTACCAAAATAGGAGGAGGAAGGAGAGAAGGAACAGGAGAAGGGGTGGGGACTAAGAGGAGGAAAAGGAGCCAATGAAAGAACAAGATAAGCCCTGGCCTCTGGGGTGAAGTCATAAATATTTCCCATTCCCATCTTAAATTAAAGATCAAGGCTGCTCCTATCAGAAGGCAGATGTCACCCACTCAGGCCAGCAGCTCATTAGGCACTGGTTGCTTGTCAAACCTGTAGGCTGATAGGCATTGCTTTTCCACCATTAAACATGAAGTGCAGCAAAAAGCTAGATGGCTTATGTTCCCCAGAAAACACACTGGAACCAGGTCAGCAGAACAGCAGCCACTCATATCCTATCACAGTGCACCAGCCCAGCACTAGGGAGGCCCAGGGCCAGCACCCGCCCCTGCCCTGAGGGTGCCCCCCAGCGCAGCTCTGGAGGCAGCAAGGGCAAGTGGCACCTTGCTCTCCTCAAGGAGCTGAGTCACTGGAGACTTACAGAAACAAGACAGCAGTCTGCAACCTCACCCTTCACAGGGGAGACGGCTATGCGTGCTGCTGGCTGCACGATGTGAGGTAGGAAAGACACAGCCTGGACCTGCCTCTGTTCCGGTCAGGCTGGAGTCTTCGTTCAGGGTTCAGGGTTACTACTATGGTGAAATTGATAAATGCTCGACAACATAATTACAACTGTCAGTCTTCCTAAAATAAATTAAACTTAGAAACGCTGGGGGAGTAACAGGGAGTTAATTATATCTGGGTGCCGGTCTTGGACATGTGTTGTTAGAAAGAATAGTTCAGCTGTTCACAGGCTATTTTTAGATTTTTAGATTCATGGGTTTTGTTTTCCTAAAACAAGGAGTTTGGGAGAAATTTCCAAAGCAGTTTCTAACAATTAGACCCCCATGTGGTGGAACTGTTTTAGGAATACACGGACACTTCCACTTCTGCAGTTCTTCTGAGGACTTAGCAGTCAACATCTTTCTAAGGAGTCTGCTTCTCAAAGAGAGGAAAATGGATGGGCAGCCTGGGAATCCACAGGATGTCTCCCTAGGAACAGACCTGGAGGCTGCTAAGCGTGACGGTGAACTGTGCCTCACTGACAGCAAGACACACCATGCTGACGTTATACGTCCAGGCTGGGTGGCTTGAGTTTTGGTTTGAAGATTGCCCGAAGAGAAACCATTAAGACAAACTGGGAGCAAAGCCAATTCTTTCAACCCCAAAACAGGCCCCACCCCCTGCACTCCAAGCTCCTCAAGGCAGAGGTACTTGCTCAGCATCATAGGTTGGGCACCTCAGAGAGTGCCGTCTACAAAGCTATGTCATGACTCCCTAAATTGCAATCACTGGAAAACAGGAGATGTGATTATCCACAGAGGGGTGCTCACTGATGTGCACTTGCTGCTGAGAAGACAGGCTCTGAAAGTTTTTAAGGTGTTCATCAGTGCTCATAGCTAAACCAAGATTAAACAAGGTGCTGCATCTAAGAAAACCCATCACCAAAAGGAAGAGACACAGACAGAATGGGAGAGCTGTCTATCCAACAAGGACAGGATCCAGAATACACAAGGAAACCCAAGAGCAAATCCAATTCAAAATTGGGCAAATGAGCTACATAGGTCTTTCTTAAAATATCTGCAGGGTCTGGGAGATAGCTCAGTAGAGTAAGCACCTGCCTGACAAGCACAGGGTCTGGTGTTCAATCCTGGTACTAAAAAAAAAAAAAAAAAAAAAAAAAAAAATCTGCATATGGTCAATAAACATCAAAAAACGCTAACCATAGAGAAATGTAAACTAAAACCACAGTGAAGCATTTGTACACACATTAGAACTAAGATCAAAGCTGAGAAAGGATAGATGCTAGTGAGGATGTGGAGAGTGGAACACCGATTGGTGCGGCGGGACAGTACATTCACACCTTTTCTATGGGAAGCAGTGCAGGCCAAAGTTCCCTAAAACCCAGAGCTAAAGGTGCACACCCAGATGGATGGAGTGGGCAGTTGGGGAGATGCCCCAGCCTGCACCCATCAAAGGGAGCTTACAGCCCCCACAGTACAGTGAGCCTCCTGGCCACCCCTGAATGGGTGGGATATGTGGAATACAGCAGCAGCACAATGCTCATCGCATCGACATAAAGAAAAAGAAAAGAAATTCTGAAATGGCAGCAACATAGGTGAGGACAGCGAGAATTCTGTTCAGTGAAATAAGCCACAGAAGAACAAATCTACATGTTATATTTGTGTGCAAGTGGAGATATGGATCTCACAGCAATAGAGTGGTGACTGGCTGTGCCTTGAAAGGGTGTGAAAGAGGACAGAGGCTGACAAGTGGGTGCAGGGCCTAGAGAGGGGAGGACTTTCGGTGTTTCCAGCACAGTGCGCTGACTGTAATGACAGTGATGACTTGTACACTTCCGCAGAGCCAGGATCCAAGTCTGGTCTCGGCACTTAATCTGCTGAGCTGTCTCCCCAGTCCTAGAAATGTCCTTGTAGCAACAGAAGATGAACTTGGCCCAGCAGAATGGCTCCTACGAAGAAGGGTGATGAGAAGAAGAAGGGCCGCTATGCCACCAACGAGGTGGTGACCCGAGAATACACAGCCAGCATTCACAAGCACATCCACTGAGTGGGCTTCCAGAAGTGCGCCCCACCTCCCCGCAAGGCACTTGAGAAGATTCAGAAACTTGCCATGACGGAGATCGGGACACCAGATGTGTGCGTCA
>PVJA010055099.1:0-11302 GCA_004027025.1 Myocastor coypus | reverse complement strand
CTCCCATAATATATGCAGTATTTCATCATTTAATAGCATTTCTGTGAGTTGATTCAAACTCAATATGATTATACCTAAAGTATCAGTAGAAAAGAACTAAACTCACATTCTTGAGCATTATATAGTTGTATCTACAGAACATAACATACATATGCATGTATGAATATAAATGTGGCCAAATGCCTTTTATTTGCTTGTATAACCATGGTGTGGTTCTTGTACATATATAGCTTTAAAGTGGTTATAATCTTGTCTCAGGTTTGGTATATTCTAGAATATGATTGTATATCTGCTTGTAATTTACATCACATATTGTGAATTCTTGGTCTCAGTCATCCAAAGATGAAGAAATTGCTGCTAGCTTGGTGCTAACAGATGCCTAAACTGTATTTATAACCCTTCCAAGTTTCTTATTTTAATGACTTTTATTCAAACTGTAAATTCCTAAAAGCCTAGATATGTTTCTCTGTATTACTTTTTTTTTTGCAAGACTGCTTGACTGCTTGAGAGTAACACTTTTAACACACAATTTCTGGGAAGTTTTACAGCCTCACATGTCTTCTTGTAATAGGGTGAAAGGGTTGGGGCAAAGAGGCTCATGATATTCAGTTCCTGCTTTATGTTTTTATGAGACTGTTCCTCAACCTACCAGTAATACTCTTTAACATGACTGTACCAGCAAAATTTCTTAACTTCAGTAATTTCAGAAGACTTCCTTTACAACATAATATTCTATACAATAAAAAGCTGCAGCATATTGCTGGCCTACTATTGTGGTGAACCTTGCCCAGTTTTATTTCCTTTCTCAGAACAGCAACTCTTTCCATTTTTTATGCATTTTCTCATTCTAGTAGCACATCATACTCTCTTTTCCATAACCCATAGTTAACATAGGGAGCACTAATAAATATCCCACAGTTTAAGTACTATAGGATGAACGATATTCATCTTGATATCCTTTTCATTCTTTTGTACTCCTAAGCAGATGATGTTCGCAGATGATGTTACATCTACTCAAATGGTCAAATTCAGTGTTTGTATGTTTTGAAACTATCACTTACAATAGCTTTGACACCACGGTCATCCATACAGGAATACAGACAATTAAAACGCTGGACTGGTGGACTGGTGCACATACACAACACATACACAATCTCAGTACTCTCCAAACTGAAGCAAGGGGGTTGCAAATTCCAATCCGGTCTAGGCAATGTAGCAGCATAATGAGTCTCTGTCCCCAAACCAAATATAAAAAGGCCTGATCAGCAGATCTCCAACAGAAATGCTGTGTTTTCCTCCCTTTGGTCAATTTGATGCACTTTATCATGAGGTCCAAAATTATGATCTTGCAACCAAATTGTATCCCACTGCTCTGTTAGTATATTTGTTTAAGTCCATTTTTACATGAACATTTTAAACATATTTTTAAATTGCATTCATATTTCTTACTTTCAATATGGCTTATTTTTGTTCTTTAATTTAAGCTATCTAGTTCAACCAATGTATTACAATGAGCAAGGTTTAGACCCAGAATAGAAAATGTCCCATGGAATCCTCACATATTCCTAGAAAGGACAGAGAATTATGGGGGTGCTAGGGCTAAATACTGTGGGGCTCTTCTGGGAAGAGGCAGATCATTTGAGTGTATAATCAGGAAGGACGTCTCTCCCTACCTGGGTCGTCTTGCCTTTCTTTGCTTCCCGGTCACAATAACATAAATATTCTTTACTGTAATATTTCCTTCTATCACTCTGTTTCTCCTTTGTAGCTGGTGGAAAGTGGACTAAATTATGTGACAAAGTAAACATTTAACTTGTGAAAATCAGTCATTTGTGCCAGCGACAAAAAGGTGACTGAAATGAGTCTCAGATTACCTATAATCATTTGTGAATATTTTTGTGGCTGAGAAATCATATATAAATAAAACTAAATACTTTCCTGATGTATATGTCTACTTAATAGTGATCTTAATAAAGTCTTCCAGACATTTGGAGCTCCCTGTCCTTGTCTGTCCTATAACCTGTTTTTACTTGACTTAGTTTTTAAATTCAACTCCAATTTCATTTAATTTGATACTTTCTCTAGAAGATATCATATTTCTTAAACCATTTGATAAAGTAAATTTATTTAAATTTTAACATAGTTTTTCTCTTCTTGAACTATTTTTTAAATATTTGTATGGTTTTTGCCAGTATAAGCTTAAATTTCCTATTAACTATTGCCTTAGTTACTCTTCTCTCTTTGCTGGGACAAATATCCAACACCCAAAATGAAGGAAGGAAAGGTTTATTTTGCTCACACTTACTGGAGGTTTCAGTCCATACTCAGCTGGCTCCAAAGCAGACTGGTGCATGACAGAGAGCAGCAGTTCATGGTGGTGGAACATCAACAATGATGAAAGAAAGAGTTTGTCTCTTATATTACATTTAGGCTATTGCCTCAGGATGAGTGTAGCTCTCACATCCATAATCCCAGAAGTACTCAGACCCATAATCCCAGCCTTGGATCACGCATAGACCCAGTGGATCAAGTGTTAATTTCAAACTCTAGAAACTCTTGCCCCATGACTGCATGAGGCTTAGTGGGACAACTAAACACAAAGCATAACAATTGTTAAATTAATATTTTCCATTATTTATTAATATATTCAACCTAATATTCTAACCATTTTTGCTTGACTATAGTTTTATTTATTCTCCACATGCAGTCATCAAAAATTTTATTACATGTGCTCTGAGAATCTTAACATATATTTTCCTCATATTTCAGTCATATGCCATCAGATAGGATGAGACTCTCTAAAGATTTAATCAGCCTCCAGTATTTCAAGTGTACCACTTCCTTAATTGACTGAAAACCTGGGATGATGGTACAGCTCAGCAGACTAAGTACTTGCTTAGAGAAGCTCAGGGGCCAGGATTTGATTCCTGGTCCTGCCTGCTGTGCTGGCCCCGCCTTCAGACGTGCTGAGCCGGCTGATGGAGTCCAGGTGTGGTGATGCGTGCCTGTAATCACAACACTTGGGAGGCAGGAAACAGGAGGATCACTGAGTCAGAGCCTCAAAGTGAGACCCTGCACAAAGGGTGCAAACAATGTCACAGTTTTAAAACACGTTAGTGGTACATTCCCAATAATTGATACAATGCATACTGTTCTCCTCCTAGTAGTTATACAGAGCAGAGTGTACACGTGATAATTTTTCTAATCATTATTGGTACAAAAAATTTCTTCTCATTAAACTAAGAGAAAGTAGTTATATACATATCCCACTGTACAATAATAATCACAGTGGATTATTGGCAAAACTGGCAATGTAGGAAGCTGTCAATCTAAGCCTTTTACAGCTCAGTTTACTATTCTAGCTTTACGTTTTTTTGCCTCGTGGCTGAACTTTTCTGCTGGGTGGTTAAGGGCAAGTTAAAGTAAGACCTGTGTAACAAATCACATAACTTTTGTATTTCTGAAAGCCAGTCAAATCCCCTCAGGATTAACTTTGAAACCACGTACAATGCTTTGTACACCTGTTGTCAGTGTCAGCTGTCTGGATAAGTCATGGCCATTGCTTGACCAGTTTGCTCTCTGTGAAAGCCTAAAAGAATGTTTTCTCTCTAGTTGACTCTCTTTAGGCACAGTATACATTTTAAATCCCTTTCCTCTGTAGTTCCGTGATTTCCTTGAACAGAAAATTTGGAAAACCACTGAGTTATAGGATGTTATAGCACAGGTTCTGTTCTGTCCTGAGTCATCACTGACCCTGAAGGGTTAGGCTCAAACTACTGGCTACCCTTGTAGCCCTTCTTTTTCTCCAATTTTTGTTGTATAAATTATATTCTTAACCCTCTAGAAGAAAAGTTTGGTGATACTATTGCTCTATAACATAGGTACTTGAGCGTAACATCACTGTCTTTCTAAGTATCAAGCATCTTACACTTAACTTGGAATTGATATTTTCTATCAATCATTGATATTCTAAGAAATCTCTATGAAATGTGATAAAAGCAGTTACACATTTTACACAGAAATGTAGAAATCTAAGCATATAAAGAACTGTAGCCTGTCATTCATATGACATTTTTACTAGTCTCTTGCTCTCATTTAATATCATTTTTTTTTGTTTTCTTCTAAACCAACCATTTATTTCAGAGACAGAGTAACAGTGGCTGAAATTATACTAAGCGCAGCACACATCAAAAAGACCTGAATGATAGGCATTCCAAGCATAGTATTAGTGTTGAACATTGCTATCATTGCTGTGAAAAATCTTTTAGAGATTCTTAGGACCACTATCTAATTCATCATATGCATGTAAATGCATGGCTTTACTCCTGCCATGTTTCCTATATTTTCTGCTTGCAATCACTTCGTTGTTTCACCCTTAACTCCTTTATTTGCATTCAGCTGCATTATGCCTCTCTATTTTCATTTTTTTCTTTTGAGTTCTTACACTAGGGAGACTAAATGATATTTATTCATGTAGGTCTGCTTTATTTCACTTATGAGTATATGTTCAAGATACATCCATTTATATATTAAGTCTTCTATTTTATCATATATTATAGCTTAATGATATTCTATTGTTTAAAAAATATCACATCTTTTTCAACCATTCTTCAGACAATGAGCATTTTGTTCATTTCAAGATTTGGCTATTACAAATTATGCTGCTATACACATAGATGCACAGATATCACTATGGTATGATGTTTTCAGTTCTTCTGGGAAAATTCCCAGTAGGAAGATAGCGTGATTGAAAATTATTTCCAGTTCTAGTTTTTTTAAACAAGTCTCCTCACTGCTTTCCCTAATGGTTGCATTAGTCTGCATGCCCACCAGCATTGGACAAATGTTCCTTTTTCCATCACAGCCTCTCCAACATTTGTTGTTGGTTGAATTCTTTATGATAGCCATTCTTTCTGGGGTGAGATAGTATCTAAGTATTATTTTAATTTGCATTTTATGGATGGCTAACAGTGTGGATCATTTCTTCATGTATTTATAGACTTCTTGAATTAATTTCTCTGAGAAGTGTGTGTTGATCTCAGATGCCCATTTCTGGATTGGGTTTTTGAATTTTGGGACCTAATGTTTTCAGTTCTTTATAAATTCTAGATAGAAGTCCTTTGTGTGAATACTTACCAGTTAAAGTATTTTCAAAATTTGTGTATTGTCTTTTCACTAGGTTGGTAATTTCTTGTGATGTGTAAAAACTTGTTAGCTGGAGGAGGTCCCAGGTGCTGATTCTTTCAAGTGTTAAACATGGATTTTGATTTTTGTCTATGAACTCTTTGCCTATCCCGATGTCTTCAACATTTTCTCCCACTTTCTCTTCCAGGAGATTTAATGTTTCTGTTTTAATATTTAGATCTTTAATCCATTTGATTTTAGTTTAGTGCATGGTGATAGAGGTGGGTCAAGTTTTATCTTTTGGCATATAGACAGCCAGCTTTTCCAGCCCCATTCATTAAAGAGGCTATCTTTCTTCCAGTAAACTTTTTTGGACCCTTTGCCAAAGATAAGGTGGCTGAGTGTGTTTACATTTGCTTCTGCATCTTCTAATCTATTCCACTGATCATAAGGTCTACTTTTTTGCCAGTTCGATGCTGATTTTATCATAGTAGCTCTGTAGTATAACTTTAAGTGTAATGCCTCCTGCCTTATCTTTGTTAGTCAGGATTGTCTTTGTAATTCTAGGTCTTTTCTGTTTCCAAATAAATTTTAGGAGTGATTTCTCCAGGTCTCTGAGGTATGTTGATGGTATTTTGATAAGAATTGCATTAAATTTGTATAACAATTTAGAGAGTATGGCCATCTTCACAATGTTGGTTCTTCCTATCCAGGAGCAGGGAATATCTTTGCATTTTCTAGGATCTTTCTTTTCAGAATACTGTAGTTTTCATTGAAGAGGTCTTTTACTTCTTTAGTTAGGTTAATTCCTAAGTATTTCATTTTCTTCAGTGCTATCGTAAAAGGTATTGTTTATCTAATTTCTCTCTCAGTGTGTTTGTTATCTATATAAAGGAATGCTACTGACTTGTATGTTAACTTTGTATCCTGCTATGCGACTGAATTTGTGTATTAATTCTAAAGGCTTTTTGCTGGAGGTTTTTGGGTCTTCCAAGTAGATTATCATGTCTTCTGCAAACAATGGTAGTTTAACTTCTTCTTTACCTATTTTTATTCCTTTTAGTTCTCTCTCTTGTCTAATGGCCGTAGCTAATGATTTCAGAACTATATTGAATAGGAGTAGTGATAAAGGGCATCCTTGTCTTGTACAAGATCTGAGAATAAAAGACTAGTTTTTCCCCATTTAGAATTATGGGAAATGGGTCATGGAGATAATTCAGGGGCACAAGTGTCTGCCTGACAAGTGCAAGATCCTGAGTTCGAACCCCATTTCCACAAAAAAAAGAAAAAAAAAGAATTTTGTTAGCCATTGTATTGTCATAGATGGCTTTTAGCAGACTGAGGTAGAAACCCTCTATTCCAATTTTCTGTAGGACTTTGAATATAAATGAGTGTCGGACTTTGTCAAAAGCGTTTTCTGCATCAATTGAGATGATCATGTAATTTTTGGCTTTGGCTCTATTGATATAGTGTATTACATTTATAGATTTGTGTATATTGAACCTTCCTTGCATCTCTGGGATAAATCCTGCCTATTCACTGTGGAGGACCACTTGACCAGCTCTCCTTGAAGGAAGAGCGACTGTCTAGTTTGGTTGAGCCTAACCCTATTTCCTTGTGTTGATATGTACAGAGCTGGCTAGGACTTCTGTTTATCCTTTCAACTGGCCTTAAGCAATGTTGGTCTAGCTGAGGTATTGGTGATAGTCTTTGAAGGTGGTATGCGTGTTTCCCAGGTAACCTACACCAGCTGCTCCTTAATGTGAGCCAGGTCGAGACAGGATGAAGACCTCATACTCCACACTGCCAGCTGCGAATGAGCTTTGAGACAGAGGCTATGACTTCTTGGAGCTTGCAAGATCACATCAAAGCTGAAGCACCAGACTACCCAAAACATTAAATACTACCTAAATAACATCATGCAGAATACTCTTTCTGCATATCCTCTCTGCATATGGCACAGGTAAATGTAGGCCTCCTACCTAGCTCAACTCACAGTATTCACCTACCTCCCACAATTCTCAGTCATTCACTTCAATACTCTCCTCCATTGAATAAATTTGGGTGAGGCCCTGGGTTGCTTTTTGTTGTTGTTCCAGAGAGCCATCTTTGTGGCTGGATTTAGAGCCCCATGGCAATCCATTTTCTGGGATTTATTCATTGAGCTGGCACCCAAATTACCTCTCCAGTATCTGTAATAACACAAGCAAAACCTCTTCCCCATCTCTGGATAACTCCTGGAACCAACTGATTAATATGAAGTTTGTAAAGTGATGGCCAGTAAATTACCTTTGTAAGGTTCAGGACCAGTACCTGCACAAGCCTTAACATATTCCTCCAATGGAACACCTGAAGCCTTTAAAGGGCATATAACCCTTTGGCATTCTGAGTTAGCATTTTCATAAGACAAAGTTTGAAGTTTGTAACAACATATATCGAAGATCAAGTTGTCTGACTGTTTTATCAATCACCTCCTTGAGTCAAGAGATAAAATCAACAGAGGGTTTATTTTGAGACTGTATTACTTTAGCAAAAGACTTTTGAGCGTCTCGTGGTTTTTCGACCTTCTCCCATGCTCTGAGACAACATAAATGCGTCTGAACAATGGCCATATCATCATACTGAAACTGAGCTGGAATACCAAACCATGTGCCTGAGCCAGTAAGTTGATCTGCTGTTACAGCGATAGGTGGGTTTTGATGTTTGCTTATTCTGTCCTGAGTTTCTGCCTCATCTTTCCACCAGGTATGGAATTGAAGATATTGTCCTGCTTCCAAAATAATATGGCACAATACTTTCCAATCATAAGGAATAAGACTATGTTCGTCTGCCAATCCTTGTAAGAGGCCAACAACATAATTAGATTGCATTCCATATGACACAACAGCTTGCTTCAAATCTTTGATGGTCTGAAAAACCAACAGTCGATAATCCCACTGTACATAGCTATTTGGTTGTTGTTCATTTGGAAGGTGTTGCTGAACCACAACAGGGCAAACTCCCAGTCGAGTTTTATAAGCCTCTGAGTCTCCATAATTCCTTCCTGGTAATATAGCTTGAGTCACTGCACCCCTAGGTCCAACAGCTGAGACAGGTTGCTTATGCTCTTATGGAGGAGCTGACGGATTAGTTGGGGGAGGTGGCAGAGGTTGAAATTTGGCAAGCATTGAAGGTGGACTTGAAATATTCAATCGTTCCACCAATTTGGATACCATTTGTGTCAAATGTTTCACATGATGGGATAACTCCCAGTTATCTACCTCTTTTTCCAACTCATTCCCCTGAGCATCAGAAAAGCCCTTGGGATCAGAGGATAGAGGCTGATGAGCCAAAAACGTTTGCTTTACCTTCTGATTCTTTAATTTAAATTCTTTACCCAACAAGGATAGATTAAGAGATTTGGTGCTGCCTTCATGATCCTCATCAACTCAACCCCTTGTAAGACTGCCTTCCTGAGTCTGAGGAATTGTCTACAGACTCGATTCCTCAGAGTTAGAATGCAGGGGCTCTAAGGCAAAGGAAATAAGGTTACACAAAGACAAAACGCTTAAAGATATATGTTCTCCTTGTTGTTGTGCTCTGCACAGAGCTTTTGTAACTTGCTTCCAAACTTTTAAGTTTAGAGCAACTTTTCCTTTAGGCTGAAACCAACAACAATGCCTTTTTATTAAGAAAAATAATTCTTTGAAATACTTTGGTTTCACCTTTATCCCCACTCCTTTGAGTAATGTCTCTATAGGAGGGACATACTCTTTTTCTATTGAAGTGGAGTTTCCCATTACTCTGAGATTTTGCCAGTGGTCTCACCTACCCTCGGCATACTTTTCCCATGTGATCAGGCCTCTCTTAACTTACCCCGGTGGCCTTCTGTGCCCCACATTGGGTGTCACTTGTTGTATGTTGTGATACAGAGCCAAAAGAAATGACAAGAAGACCCCATGAATGTAGCTTCAGAGTGAGCCCAGAACTCTAGAAGTATCTCCTTTTTATTTAAGTTATACAATAGAAGATTTACAGGGAGGAGAGGGGATAATCACCAACGTCTCAAGTAAGGATGTAGACATCAATCAGGATAAGCTGTTACACCTTTAAGATTCTAGTTTTCTAAAATCCCTAAGTAACATATTACAACCCACCCAAAGCTTTGTTTATTGTTCTTCACTTCTTAGTTTCTTATCTCTACAAGCCCTACATCAATCATTTCTTTAAAGATTCTTCATTGATGGCTATGGAGATGTCATTGGTCCTAAATTTGTCAACAAAGAAAACCTTGAAAATATATGTGCTATATTTTAAAAATCTGTATTCCAATCAGTTCTCTTTCTAATAGCAGTGAAAAATATCTTCTGCAAAATTAACATATTCTAAACTCAAAACTTCCTTTGATATCTCTAACACTATTTTATCAATATTTGTGAGATTTTTCTTCCTTTTTTTAGTGAATGAATCTGTCAATGCAAACTTTTAAATTAATTGTACTTTCTTTCAAATATGCTTGCGCCCCCTTTACCTTAATTGAATTGCCCATACAATGCTAAATATGACAGACGAAGTGCAGCCAATTTTGACTTCGTTTTTACTTGAAAATCTGCAGTATTTCCTGATTAAGAGTGATACTAACTGTCGGTTTCTCATCAATTCTCTTTATCATTTGAAGGAGGTTTTACTCCCACTACTACTACAATTTGAAGGACTTTCTTCTTTGTTCTTCAACTATACTTATGGATTCCCAAGTAGCAGAGTGTCCTTATATTCCCTGTACAAACCTCACGTGATCAAAATTTTCTGTCTTTTCTGCCTGTTGCTGAATATGATTTTCTAACATCTGGTTTAGGATTCTTTCCACCATCTTAATTGTGCATGTTGTACTATAGTTTCATTTTCTTACAATGTTAAAAATGATATATAGCATCAGTATTGTTCTGTTTTCTAAATTAGTCAGGAAATATCCCTTTTTCCTCTCTATAAAAGTGTTTGCCTATGATTAATGTTATTTTTTCACCAAGTATTTAATGTCAATTGGTATAATAATTTTATTCGTAGAAAGATTTTCAATTGCTAGTTCCATTCTTGACCAGATACAGAAATAATCATGCTATCTGTTCTGTCAAGTTAGTAGTAGTTCAGTTTTTAAGAGCCTTTCCAGTTTCAAAATCTTTATAATTGGTACTAGCTATCTTTTAAAATTTGTATCCAACACTTTGGAGGCTGAGGCAGAAGGATCAGTGTGAGTTTGAGATCAGCCTGGGCTACAAAAGTAAGCTAAAGGCCACTCCAAACTGCATAATCTGTCTCAAACACACACACACACACACACACACACACACACACAATTTGTAACTAAATGTATTTGTATTTGTTCTCTTAGAATTATTTTCTGCTTTCTGAGACTATGATTAATGTTTATCTTTTAATAATATTGCTTAATTTTATATCTTTGTTCTTTCTTAAAACCAGCTGTAAAAAAACACAGCCATCTTTTATGCATCTTGCCTGTATTTCAAACTTTCTGTCATATTTTCTTACTCTTTGTATTTATATGCTTCAACCTCTTATATTTATGTCTTTAAAAATCATGGATGATAAATAACTTCCTCAAAATTCATAAATATCTCAAGCAATCTACATTGTATAACAGAGTGTTTGAGATTCCTTTACTATATATAATTCAATGACTTACATTAAGGTAATTAATTCATAGTACAGAGTGAGATGTTTGTGTTATTTTATTTTGCTTTGGTGAGATTTTCCTTTCATTTCTTATCAAGTAGACTTCAAAGAAACTCTTTAATTTATCCAATTTTCTTTTTCTCAGTTTTCCTACTGAGTATTTTGCTTAAAGCTATGGCTCTATTTAAATTTTCTGACTAAAGGCTCTATATAGTAGGATATTTGTCATTGTTCCATTAATAACCAAGATAGTCTCTTTATGAAGCAATATATGAAAACAGTTTAAATGTATGTAGATTTTCATGTGTTCTGAGAAAAACTTTTACCTTAAAAGATAACTTTACTGTTGTGTTTTTATTGTGAGAGAATAGACTCTGTTAATCTTACTGCTTTGCAATTTGTTCTATTTCTCCACTTCTGAGTCCTTTTCATGGTCTTTTTTTTTTTTTTTTTTTTTTTTTTTTTTTTTTTTTTTTTTTTTTTTTTTTTTTTTTTTTTTTTTTTTTTT